>JAFVLL020007990.1:0-81941 GCA_021397915.2 Tor tambroides | reverse complement strand
CCCCGCCCCCCCCCCCCCCCCCCCCCCATTAAAAAAATCCTAGAATCGCCCCTGCTAACATGTCGATTCTCTAATTAAATTAAATATAATTATTTGGCTCTGAGGCAGGCCAGATTAAAAATGTAGCTTTTAAAATTTTGTCAACAAATTGAGCAGCATCAAAAATTGAGGGGGGAACTACACATTGAGGGTATGAGCTGCATGTCCATATTCAAAACAAAAGTTCTTTTAGTGCACCAAATTAAACCGTTCGCGAGTATAGAAGACAATACAAGCTGTCGCCTATTTAGAGGATTTGAGGGAAAGTTATTTGGCAACCCAGAGGGAGGAGATCTGAGAAGCCACACACACTGATAACTGTAGACATTGGTCAGGATCTTAAAATGTTGTTGAGAGGCAACCATTAATATAAATGGGGGTTTGACATGCTTTTAGAGGAAGAGATGACACGCTCAACGGACATCGATCGACACTTAGCGACAGAAGAACATATAGATAGGCCTATTTGAACGCGATGCGGAAACGCGGAACTTTAACATTTTTTTTTTGAGACTCAGTAACGATTTTGGATTTGTTTCTTAATTATTAGAGGGAAAAAAATAATATAAAATGGCTTCTAGATCGGGTTTATCAGGTTTCCCTGTCAACCCCAGTACCCCAATAAACCCCAGCATGAACCCCATGAACCCGGGTCACAGCAGCGCCATGAGAATGTCAGCAATGCCGCAGAATTCACTCTTCAGAGGGATGGGCAGTACCCCGAACCAGTACCAGTACCTCCAAGTAAGTGTCGAAACCACTCTTTATTTGTTCTTTGAAGCGATTAGCATCACGCCATAATAGCTTCAGTCTTCCCTTCTCCTCTAATATAGGAAGTGTCATAGCAACAATGACGATTTAATAGCACATTTATGACAATAAACACTGTCATAAAATACAAGGATGCTTCTTTACAGTAATAAAAAGGGAAAAGGCTGAAATTTTGAATTAATTATTTTTAAGAGCTCTGTATAATGAGGCCCTCGAAGAACAAACATCTACTTCCGCGTTTGAGTCCCACCATGAACACAACGCGCGTGCTTTACTTTGAATATGTTACCTGCAAACAATCGGGTCAGCCGTCAACGACAAGTGCCATGGTAATGCTGTTCCATTTTGTAATATACAATGGTGCTGATACGATTATCTTTGGACTGGACATATAAGTTAACATTGTAATACCAAGGTGTTCGAACATAAACCATATAGCAATAGTATTTACTGCGCCGTTGAGTAACTTACCACGCAATTGCCGTGTATATGAGTATCATTACCTAATTATCCCATGAACTTATAAAGTTAAAAACCATCTAATATCATCACTTTACCATGGTACCGCCAAGGTATTTTGGTAACACTTTACAATAGGTAAAAAATCAACAAAAGAGCAATACATTTCTTACAGTATTAATCTTTAACATTTGTAAATTATATAAAAACTGTTCATTGTTAGTTTATGTTAGCACAGGTTTTACAAATACAATATTTGATTTTAATAATGTATAAGAGGCCTAGTTCACCCACGAAAATTGTCATTTTTTTCACCTTCCACTTGTTCCAAACCTGAATGAGTTTTCTTTTTCTATTGAACACAAAAGATATTTTGAAGAATGATTGTAATCAGACAGGTGACGGTAGCCACTGACTTCCATAGTATTTTTTTAAAGTCAGTGGCTACCGTCAGCATTCTTCAGAATGTCTTCTTTTGTGCTCAACAGAAGACAGAAATTCGTACAGGTTTGAAACAGCTTGAGGGTGAGTAAATGATGACAGAATTTTCATTTTTTTTAGGTGAGCTATCCCTTCAGTAAATGATGAAATTAACGTTAACTAAGATTAATAAGTGCTTTGGAAGTTGTTGTTTTTTTTTATAGTTAGTTCTTGTTAACTAATGGTACCGAATGTTAAAAATGGAACATTGCAAAGTTATACCATATTTTTGTTGTAACCAGCATACATGTAGGCCTAGTCCTACATACATTTTTCAGTTTGTCATACTTTACCTATACTAACAGTCTGCTATTTGTTAGTGTCACAATAGTAATACTCAAATCCTACAATCGTACCCACAGCGCCCGAGTATGTCACCGAGCCGAGGAATGCCAATGGGGGGCATGGGGTCTATGGGTTCCCCTCTACCCGGTCCGTCTTATAGCGGAGCCATGCCCATGCGACCCGGGATGCCTCAAGCCGCGATGGACCCCACCCGGAAGAGACTCCTTCAGCAGCAACAGCAGCAGCCCGGGGGTCTTATGGGTTCGAGAAGGGGGTTAGTACATTTAGTATCAATATTTGTGCATGTATGGCCACAAATTTAGTTACAGTAACATTCATATCACTTCAAATTTCCCATTGAAGTCTGGGTTATGAGGCCTTATAAACAAAGGAAGGTTTTAGTTTTGGAGCACGAAGTAAAGTTTGTATTAAATAACGTTTATAATGCGGCATAAAGTGGTCTGTTTCTACTATAGAGCATGTATGATGTAAAATCTAAGAAAAGCTTCTAAAGCATAAGAAGCATATGATTCTGCTTACATGACAGCAAGTGTAACCCAAAAAGTGTCATCTGCCAGCGGATAGGCGTTTGTCGCTGGAAACCAAAGACTTCTTTGTCCTTCTAACTGAGAGACTCATTTGTTTCATTTTGCCAAAGAAGCACAGCATAGCTGTGAGTTTAAAAGATGGTTTAAAGATGTCTCATGATATTAGCAAAAAGACAAAGCCACAGGGCAGATTAATTTGATATTATTGATGTTTGCTGAGGCATTTTGAACACCCTAAAATGGAAATTTATTAGTTGTTCACCCTCATGATGTTCCAAACCCATATGACTTTATTTATTCTGTCAGATATAAAAGAAAATGTTTTGAGAAATGTCCCAGTGTGGTGACCAAAACTGTTTGGTTACCCATATTCTTCAGAATATCATCTTTTGTATTCTCCAGAAATAGTCATAAAGGTTTGAAAAGACATGAAGGTGAGGAAACGATGACAGAATATTTATTTCTGGGTAAATTATCTCTTTAAACATAAATATTACATTTGGCCATTTGTGATACACACATGAACAATTTACACCTCAAATTAGTATCTAGTTGAGGAGAGATGTGCTATTATTGATCCAAGCAATTAGATGATTTTTGGTTTCGAATGATAAAACAAGTGAAAATTCCACAGATATAAGAAAATATTTAGCAGACAAATCCAGTCACTTTAATAGGAATCCATGCGATCAGGAGTTTCGCACAAAGAAGTTCCCCACCAGATTTTGCTCATGTTTAAGTTGGTCTCGCAAAATCTCTGTATTGTAACAGAAAAATACTTGTTTTGAAAGTAACATGTGAAAAGTGACATGCATCACTACTGTACTGACAATGGGCAATAGCCCTTTTTTGTCGACTGAAATTTTGCTAATGTGACCACACCTTTACAATTATTGCGGGGACCTGAGGCAAAATCTTGTTTTATTTTAAAAGAGAAGGCTCCTTATGAATTGTATGAATCAATTGTTTTCCTTTTTAATGTACGTTATAAGCAGGCCCAAATGGAATTGGTGAATTTTTTTTTTTTTTTTTTTTGGTTTAAACAGTAAAACTCTATTTATTGTTACAAAACATTACTCATTTAGACAAGTTCAAATAATTGAGCATTTGAGCTCAATCAGAACTTAAGGAAAGATGCAGAATTTCCAACTTTTTAAATGTTTATTAAAAATAATAATTGTTTCATTGTAAAACTTGAGGACAAATTTATATTTGTTTAAGAGTATTTATGTGGCACACACTTCAGTACTTTAAACTGTGCACACTGTAATTGAAATAATGTTTTAAAATATGTTCGTGTTGAGTCATGTTTCTTACACATCTGCTCTACATTTTCAGGGTGAAGAGGCGTAAGATGGCTGACAAAGTCCTCCCACAAAGGGTGAGTTTTACCAGAATAGTATAAGTCTGTTTTTTTGTGATGCTGAAGTACATAATTTCTCATGATTTTGGTGTTTTTCAGATCAGGGATCTGGTCCCAGAGTCTCAGGCTTATATGGACCTTCTGGCCTTTGAGAGAAAGCTGGACCAGACCATTGCTCGCAAACGAATGGAGATACAGGAGGCCATCAAAAAACCCATCACGGTATATGCAGTGTAGTAATTCAGAAATTAATTCTTCGTTCAGCTATGTTATAGTTAACACCCCTCCGAAAAAATTCTGTCATTTACTCAACCTCATATCATTGCAAACCTGTATGGTTTTCATTCTTCTGTGGAACACAAATAAAGATATTTTAAAGAATGTTGGTAACCAAACCAAGTTTTTATGACCAATGACTTGGAGTGACATAGGTTGAGTAGGTGATGATAGAATGTCCTTTACCACTCACGTTTTTATAGGAAAAATAAAAATCTATTTATTATTTCAACAATTAGATTTATTATGTATTTATTACCTCAATGCTCTTTGTTCTACTCTTCCAGCAAAAACGCAAACTGAGGATCTATATTTCTAACACCTACACGCCTGGCAAGCCAGAAGGGGAGGAGGCTGAAAAAGTGGCATCCTGGGAACTTCGAGTGGAAGGCAAACTCCTGGAGGATGTACGTAATGAGTTTGATTATGTGTTTGCTTATTTGCATGTGTGGGAAACAAGGTGAGGGTCACACAGTAAAGAACTCCATTTACAGTGTTTCACGGCTAGTAACAGCTTTAGATAAAGCTGACTGTGTCGCCCCTATGCTTAATGCTTTTTATTTGGCAGTCTTGAGTCTCTTGGTCTTTTGGCCAGCTTAACTGCACTGGCTCATGTCCTCAGCTCACTCCTTCAAACCAGATGTGCTCTAAGTTGTTCCATGTTCCCAAACTCTGAGGAAAAGGAATTGAAACTTTGGCCCATTTCGTGAAATTAGTCCAAAAATGTCTAAGCGTATATTTGCCAGCTGAAGACCTCTGGCTGTGCTGCCGCCACATGAAAAGAGGAAACGATTCTTTTTTCTTCACTTTCTTCTGCCTCATTGGTCATAAGTTGAGTGGTACTGCAAAGGGAGGGACAGGCAAGGCATTGCGCAAGCACATACTGGTGCAATAGCTGTTTGTGACTGAGTGTGTGCTGCTTCTAAAATAACTCCCTCCAGTGCGGTCAGCTCCTAACAATGCAGTATCAATCAACGGCATGAACGCATTGAAAAAAGATCTCGTGTTCTCTCTCCCCTTTTCTCTACTTATTTATCTTTATCTTTGTCTTTATCCTTAGCCTGGGAAACAGAAACGAAAGTTTTCATCCTTCTTTAAAAGCCTGGTTATTGAACTGGACAAAGAACTTTATGGCCCAGACAACCACTTGGTGGAGGTATGATATTATAGAGTTATATGTTCATATTTTATATATTAATAGTCTGAGTTAATATGTCCCACATTATGAGTAAATCTACTTAAATCCTCATGATCATGATGACCTCATTAAACACAACATGAAAATTCTGGCATCATTTACTCACCGTCATGTACTGTCTTACAGCAAATTCAACCATTACATCTGTAGTCATATCCTTTTCTGTATGTCTTAGTGGCACAGAATGCCTACAACTCAGGAGACAGACGGATTTCAGGTGAAGAGACCAGGGGATGTGAATGTGAAATGTACTCTCCTTCTCATGCTAGACCACCAGGTATATCATACACACACACATATATATAAAGGCTATTTATCAGGCTTGGGGCTAAAGATGCCATCAAAAATATGAAATGTGAGATTTAATGAAAATTGTTGAATACGGTATTACATTTAGATCTGCTCAGGTTGCATCCAAGATTTCTTTTTACATGTTTTTTTTTTTTAAGCATAATTTTGAGCATTAGAACACAGTTAAAAATATTAATGCAACAGCAAATCAGAGCTATGTAGATTAGTCACCAGTGATGATTTTCTATTTAAGGGATTGAATAAATGCACATTTTTAACAGCTAGACAACAAACTTTATAAAAGTTACTTTTGCAGACATGGACTAAAAGCCAAAAAACTAATGGGGTCTTTAAAAGAAAATCAGACTTCAGTTTGATTCATTTCCTAAGTTTGTTTGTTACAAAGTGTATAATTGCATGTCTTTAATGACATGATGAGCTATCGTCTTTCTTCTCCTTCTACTTGACTTAGCCTCCGCAGTATAAGCTGGATCCACGCCTGGCACGACTGTTGGGCGTACACACTCAGACCAGAGCCAGTATCATGCAGGCCTTGTGGCTCTACATCAAAAACAACAAGCTGCAAGACTGCCATGAGAAAGAGTACATTAACTGCAACCGATACTTCAGACAGGTACCCAAAATGTTTAGCTCTCTTAGCAAGAAATTACATTTAGCTTCTCACAATTCAAAAGTTCTTCACAAAACCAAAAACTAGGGTTGGGCGATGTCAACAAAATTGGCATCGGACGATGTCTACAGTGAAGGGGGGAGGGGGTACAGTACAAATTTACCTTACCACATAAACAGAGTAAGGAGTAAGGCTCAACATCGTGATGTCTATCAGCCATCGGCGATGGTCGATGGCATTGTCTGTCGGACCAACCCTACCCAAAACGCTAAAGCTCAGTTTAAAACTCATGAGAAAAGAAAAACTCTTATGAAACCCTATATCTAAGCTTTGCACTTGGCACTGTCTGACACAACATGCTTTCACTTGCCTCTAAGCCGTTGGTATTACTGGCACAGCTGTGCATTGGTTCACATCGTACCTAAGTGATAGATAGCAATTTATCTTTTTCCAGAAGTAGAAACTTTCCACTGCTCCTGACCGGTTAACAGAGGCATCCCCCAGGGCTCAGTTCTCTGCCCGCTTCTCTTTGTAGTCTATATGCTTCCACTTAATCAGAATTCCTTGAAACCAAGGAATCAGATGACATGTATTCACTTTCCCCTGTTACATTGCCACTCAAATCTGCATTAGCTCCTGTGTTACCAACTCCTAACTCAGAATCCTATCCATCTTTAGAAACAATGGTAATTTCACTTAGGAAATGTAACTTTTTTTTTTTTTTTTTTAAATCTTATGTAAAGAATTATGATAGGAAGTTTCTGTAATACAGCTCTCGAATTTCATGAAGACTTGGTAGGGCCCACCTAGCAATTCCTCTGTCTAGAATTCCGAAGACATTAGCAACTTCATTGAAACACCTTGCTTAGTGCCTGTAGTTTTGCACCACTCTCATTGTCTTCAGAATCATGTACCAGATTGGCTATGCCCACTGTAGAATAGGTCATTCCAGGATGACACATAAGTTTTTAATACTAGCAGTAGATCCTCCAACATGTTCTCTCTGCCAAAACCCTTTATCTCTGAAGCATGTTTTATTAGCTTGTGCTGGTTTTAACCCTGTGAGAAAACTTAAATAAATTTGAAAAACCTAATATAATTTATAAATGTTTTCTCTCCATGAAAATAGCCACAGAATTTGGCATAGCATTAAACACAAACAAACAACTAAACAAACTTCAGAATCAGGTTTAGTACTTGATGTGAGATAATAATTGCATGCCTTATTCAAAGGCAACAAAGGGATAGGTGGTTATACTCAGTGGTACTCAGTACTGAGTCATGAAACTGAACCGAACTGCTGTAATCCTGCAGATTTTTGGCTGCCCCAGGATGAGATTTTCGGATATCCCCATGAAACTTGCCACCCTCCTTCAGCACCCTGACCCCATCGTCATCAATCATATCATCAGGTGTGTATTTGTGGTTCCTGTTCTTAATGTTCTCTTTTGTTACTCAACAGTTACTTTCCATGCTGTTTTGAAAGATTTTTTTTAATACAAAATATCTAAATATTTGACCTACCAGTCCATTGTTCAGTAACACTAATGTTTCTGAATATAGTTTGCACCTATATATGAATTTCTTAGCAAAAGTAAAATTGTATCTATTTTAAATGGGTGAATTTACCTGAAAGGGGAGGAAAAAGCAACTTGTGTCCAGCATACATGTGAACTCCTGTTGGAAAACTTTGTAAGAAATACTATTGAAAAAAGTTTTGATTTGTTTAACATTTTTGGTATACAACCGTCATATAATTTTCATACCTTCATCTCATAGTTTTAAAGACTATTCTATCATCTAAAATGTGTAAAATTGTAAAGTATAGATTTGTAGAATAATCTGAATGTTGTTTTTTTTTATGTCTGCTTTATTGCTGTATCATTTTTGTCAGTGTGGATCCCAATGATCAGAAGAAGACTGCATGCTTTGATATCGATGTTGAGGTGGACGACCCTCTGAAGGCTCAGATGACCAGCTTCCTGTCATCCACAACTAGTCAGCAGGAGATCACTGCCTTGGAGATGAAGGTGTGTGTGTGCAAGGACATAAAAGACACCTCATGTAAATTATTTTCCACCCAATCTGAAGTTACTTACATATAGTTTTTAACCAAACATTTTCGTTCTCCATAAGATCCATGAGACTATTGAATCCATCAACCAGTTGAAAACCCAGAGAGACTTCATGCTCAGCTTCAGTAACAACCCACAGGATTTCATCCAGGACTGGCTCAAGTCTCAGAGCCGAGACCTCAAAGTACTTTCAATTTCCCTCATTGGATTTCCTTCAGGCTTCTTTTGCCATCCGCCATTCATGGATGTTTTGTTTTGTCCTGGTTTATGCAGTTAATGACAGACACTGTGGGAAATCCAGAGGAGGAGAGAAGAACCGAGTTTTACCACTCACCCTGGGTCAAAGAAGCTGTTGGACGCTATGTATTTTCAAAGGTGAGCACTTTCCATTACAAGACACATCAGTGATCGGTTGCATAACCTGCTTAAACTAATCTTAAAAGGTTAGTCATCATATTTTTTTCTTCAAGACAGGTCATAATTTTTAAGTCAGTTACAAATGGGTAGATTGGTCTAATTTCGTTAACTGCTAGTTACACAGTCTTAATATAGTTGCTAAGTTTATGCAACTGCTATAGTATCTATAGTAGTGCATTTTTTTTGATTTTCAGGTCCAGCAGAGGAGACAGGAACTGGAACAGGTACTGGGAATCCGACTCACTTAAGAGGATTCAGACGTCAAATCCACAGTCACCCGAGGAATTGGCTCAACAAATACAGATGAGAATGAAGCTTTGTTTGAAAACCAGTGGAGGAACTTCATGTAGAAGTTTGGGTGCTGGCATTGTTTAGTATATTGCTTATCAGTTTTAGCACTTGTACTATTACACACATCTGGCCATATAAATTTCAAATGGTTTAACAGTAACTGGAACTTCAGTACGTATCTTTCTCTTTGCATTCATTTTCTGATCTTCTCTTATATATTCTGAAAATGAAGCATCCAGTTCATGATTCAGTTTGTTGACATACTCATCTTTTTTTTATATATATTTTACAGTAAGATATACAGTACTGTAGCTTGTTGGCTAAAACCCCTATAGGTAACTGATGCAACACTTTCTTTTTGTTTATAAATTTTGTTTATAGTAGGAATTGCCAAACTCAATCAACATTTGCCATTTAGTTTTTGACTTCAAAGGCTATATTTACAATTGAATTGCACAATTTTTTGAGTCAAGATGGAGTTACTTAAAATTAAGTAGACTAGTAATGAAAATGCAATGTTTTTCTTCAATTTTCAATATTGTGGAGTTTTCCATTTGGTCTCTCAGGAAAATATGTGCTGCACTGCATTCAAGAGCCATGTTTTTGTGTTTCCACCCCAGTGGGAAATCCAGCACATTTGGTTGTCCAGCTGTTTTAGTTCAGTGTACCAGACTTTCTGTCTTCATCTTGTTGGTGTTTACAAAAAATTTTTTTTTTGCGTTGAAATATGCTGAAGTGGCAGAGACCATACAGCAGTGACCGAATTTGTGAAAGGCAATGCTTCAGGTGTGCAAACCATCAGCATATTCTTATTTTTTCAAATATTCAAGCCATATTTTTAACTTTCTAATAAGTAGTTCAGTGTATACTTCTACATTCCAAACAGCTGATGGAAAGTTTCTGTTTAAGTTGGATGTAATATGTGGTCATTCATATTGGTGGAGTTATTTGTGTTTTTAAGTATCGGTGACAGCAATTTAAATTTTCCATTAAGGAATATAGCAGGTTCAAGTTAAGCCCTATAATTTGTGACATGCTGCTGATTACCACAGAAATTACTTTCAGCTTTCAGTTCACAAAGTGGTCAAAAACTAAATGTGTTGATTTGTGTGCTTAAAATGAAATTCTAACTTTTAAATGCATTTCTAAGTAACGGGATGAAACGATTTTGTGTTAATCGACAGCACGTCACAGATGTTGCCCATAGAGCTGAACTCTATGGCTGAATTTTCCTCATTTTGTTTATAGCTGAATTGCTCAGTATTAATGCTGATCTAAAATGCAGCAAGCTCTTGTTCCTTTGATTTACTTGTGAATGGATTGAGCTTTTTTGTGTAAATGCATTTAAGTTCTTACAACTTAAGTTCAGTTTTATATTTTTGTATCAATCAAGTGCTTACCTTTTGTACTTTTTATTTTTATTTTTTGTTTTTTACTGGAAAATCGAAGTATTTTAAACAATAAAGTTTCCATAAAGAGGAATTCACATGTGAATGTATTTTTGATCATAACATATTTTTTATTATATTTAATGTTCTTAAAGACTGTTAACTTCAAGGAATTTGAGATGTTATCATCAGATAAAATATTTAATTCAAAAGTAAGAAAACCAGGTGTGTTTCTGTCTACTAGAAGGTAGACCGTTTGCTAGATAAAGCCAAACACTGATCATGTTGATGCATGTAGTGTCTGGTTAATCTGGTAATACCTGTCTCCATTAATACCTCACCTTTTCTACAGACTTGGAGTGGTGCATTTTAGAACTGTTTTGTTGGGGACTCTCATGGTTACATCTTGTAACACAAGACAAATGTGGGAGACTTGAGATGGCTGATCTCTGAAAAAAAAAATTTGAACAGTCATTGTTGGTCTGTTTGTTAAAGCTATTACAATGTAAACTGTATAATGGTGGTTCAAGTCTTTCCTCATACTATGGCAAGCTGTTTTAACATTTAATCTTTAAAATGTACACGTATCTATTTTCATGCCACTGGTGCTTATTTTTTAGCCAATACTATATATATCTTTTCCATTAAATATTGGTGCTTTTTCTTTAGGTACTAGTACCTTTTTAAAAGATATTAGATTTTATTATTAGATAATGGTACTTATTAGATACTAGTACATATTAAACAGATACTGGTACTTCTTCATTAGATACTAGAACTTATTTCAGTATTGACTTCTATTGTTACTAGTAACACATTTCCAGTGGTGGAAAGAGTACTGAAAATTTGTACTCAAGTACAAGTACTGTTACATTGCTGAAATGCAGTGGTGTGAAGTAGCGAATTACAAATACTCACGTTACAGTAATTAAGTAGTTTTTATCAGTAATTGTACTTTTTTGAGTAGTTTAAAAATTGTGTACTTTTACTTTTTTACTTAATTACATTGAAGTGATGTCGGTACTTTTACTCCAGCTATTTTCCTCCGTTTGTGGTGCGTTACACTTCTTATTTAATTTTATTTTATCCATCAAGTGATTGGATAGAGAGATAATGTCAGTCTAGAACGACTTCGTCAAATCAAATTGTGCATAGAAAACTTTAACGCCAGCTGCAGTTATCATGGCTGCTGGAAGTGCATTCTTCAAGCATCAATTCGATCGCATCTTCCTCTAATATGTTAAATTAATTCGGATTTCTGCTTACTAAATGATTTGTATATATGCTTGCCTGCTACGTACTGTGTTAACTCCATAAGTGCCACGTTCGGTGGTTCCCACTCACTTGTGAGCCTTGCTTGATCGCTGCTTATCTCTCTCTCTCTCTCTCTCTCTCGTAATAGAAACTGCGCTCATTATTATTATTATTATTTTATCCATTTATACAATCACCTTCATTTAGCAAGTGCATAGCGGATAAACAATTTTCAAGTTCAACACTTTTGTTCCATTCAGTTGTGGATGCTGATTCACTGAGACCATAGCAGCTCTCAGCAAAAGAGAGCGTCGCGTTTGTTTTTTCTTTTGAAAAATTTCTCCAGAAATACTTTGCTATTTAATGCATTTTTCTTAGGTGAGCTTTATTGACATAATTGAGTAAATGTATAAAAGGTAAGGCATGATGTCATCCTTCTAGAACAATGTGCATTTATGTTTAAATTGTAGCATAAATTATCTAAGTTTAGTTATGCTTATTTCTTTGTGCCAGCGCTAAAACTGGCACGTTTGGAGAGAGATATGGGCTCTCATTTTAGCCCATATCATGGTGTGTGATGCTGAACTATGAGTTTCTGATGTTTGTATTTGCACTATTCTAAACATTAATATTTATGTGCAGCAGCAACAGTCTCAGTGGCCATACACATGATTTTAAATCTATTTTCCAAGCTTTTATTATTTAAATGGAGATGATTGGCCTGAGAATAACTTTCATCTTTTCTTCAACTGAATACTGTTTTCCCGTGCTATTTTGATGTTTTGAGTTGGCAGTCAAAATTAAAACTGCTGGATGATAGATATTCTTCATTCTTTATGACAAACAAGATCATTTGAATTACAGAATGTACAACATTTAATATAAAAAATTGCAGTGTGCAGCGTTTATGATGGGGTAGAATCCAGCTCACAGTACTCACTACTCAATGCCTGCGATTACTTTTCGACTACTCTTACTCTTACTCAAGTAGTTTTGGACAAGTACTTACTCTACTCACACTGCATTTTTGGAAGGTAATGGTACTTTTACTTCGTATATTTTTTCAGTACTCTTTCTCCTACTGAAATGATACTCAATTACATGTAAAGAAAGTACTGGTGTCAAAACAGTACTTAAGTAAAGAAGATACAAATTACTCTTCTCAAAAACTACTCAGAGTACTAGTTACTTTTGGCCAATGATATTTAATGATTTTCATATTCATTCATATCAAAAGATCTATGTGGATAATGGCTGCTTTGAATCAAACACTTTTAACTTAAAATCGTAGATTAGTGGTCATGATACAGTTATTTCTTTCAATACATGAAAAATAGGGAGTATATTAAAGGTCCCCATGAACCAGAAGTTGCAACTGACTTCAGTGTTGGTCTGCATCAGAGTGAGAACAGAATACTGAATAAAAGGAGGGATTTATTGTGGTGCACCTGCTCTCACCTCTCTTAGCAGATTCACGGTTGGGTAGGAGTGGTTAGAATATCTGGCATTGGGAGTCTGACATCCGCTTCACCACTCCTGGGTCCTAACGCCCCCATTCACACACGGGGCGTCGGCGTCGCGCCTCTCGTTTACTTTGGTCGATGGCGAAGTCAGCGTTGCCGAACTGAATTGTGGGTCCATTCGCTTCGCTTCACTGGCGCGGCAGAAGTTGAAAACTTTCCCAGCTTTTCAAAGCGTCACGCAGGCGTCAGCCAATCAGATCTATAGCCACAAATACCTAGCGCAGGCTAGCCAATCCCGTTCAAACCAGCACCAAGCATGTGATTGGCTGTTGTCACCCCATGAGCGCGTCAGCAGCAAAGCTTCGAACCGCCCTCTGTCGGCGTTAAGCGCCCGGCGCCCCGTCTTGAATCAGGCGTAACACTCTGCCAGATGCCCCAAGGAAACAACAAACTGTGCTAATATACACCCACAGTGTCATGTAATACTGAAAAATTATAACCCTAACCTTTATCTCCATACTGAAATCCCAGATGGCCAGACAGTGTTTCAACTAAAATATTAGTGTCTGGGACACTGTGAGCACAGGAACTGTAGGTAACAGCAAAATTTTATATGCTTAGCTTAAATATGAAATATTAAATAGTACTCAGTGAGGCTATTTGAGATGGGATTACTCCAAGTGAAATGAGTAGAGAACTGATCCTTACATCATGAAAGCAACAGAGGATTCTCCCCAAACTGTCAAATTGACGTCATCAAGTGAGCGCCATTTTGAGCAGAGGCAAATTTTTATAAAGTTTTGATTAAAGATGCAATGACGGGCAATTTTTACCCGGTGTATTGACTTACACCAATTCAGTTATTCGGCTAAGACTGGTAATGTGCACTAAAAGAAAAGCTGAGTCATTTTGATTTCATGACGGCTTTTAATCATTTTCCAATACCATTGGCAAATCTTCCACATACTGTACTGCATATAGATGTTGCAATATCTCAATTTTGTCCATCCATTTTTTTCAAGGCAATCATTATTTCAAGCTTTGAGTGGTTTAATCCAAATCTTCTAAAAAGACACGTTCGCTTTATATGATGAACAGATTTTCATTTAAGCTTTTATTTGCATACATATAAACATTGATCAATTACATTACAAAAATCTCAATCTTAAACATTTGCTCATTCTATGTATTTGTGTCTTTAAAATAGGGTAACTTTGTTGCGAAAGCTTACAGCAAAGAAGCTTGATTTCAAACTTGATTTCAAACTGAATTGAATTTACAAAAAAAGACAAGTACACAGTCAGTAATAAAATGATAAAACAAATGACCTCAATTTAGTTTAGACCACACTGATTTTTTTTACGCAGTGATTTAAGAACCATTTACGTTGTTTATTTAGATAAATGGATGGTTTTGACCTGTAATGTCTGTACAATGTAGTGATGCAGTTAGACAGACTAGGATATTTATATGTACAAATCATATCCCATTCCGAAACATTTCTAGCGTAAACTTACATTGTAAAGAAATTAAAGTTCCATCTTTGATTGAAAGACTTTCTGGTGCATTTCACTTACAGCCAATAAAATTTCCAGTAGCATTTTCATTGGTCAGGCGTGGATCTACTGTATTCTGAATGGTTGATAACTTTTGACACAGTTTAATCCAGGAGAAAAGATAAATAAAAGCTACTTTAAGAGCACGGAGAGATCGCGATAGCACACAGTCTGAGTGCGCACAAGCAACATCGGAGTGAAAGGACAGGCGGTTCATTTGTGTAAGTCAGGCCTATTTGAGAGCTTGCATCCAGTTTTCTGCGATTACATGACATTACATCTCATGTTACAATAAAGCGCTCGCCACATTTGCGCGAGAATGATTAAAACTATGCGGAATCCCTGCAATCCTGCGCGGATATTCAGACTCTGTAACTGACAGGAGACTGTGCGTATCCGTGTATATACAGGAGATACTGTGAAAAATGAGCAATGGAACCGTGTCAGATATTTCAGTATCAGTATCAAAATATAGATATTTATGATAACACTACCATGTAGTTTGTTTCTCCAAACTATGAGTCCATAAATTACGCTGAGTTCCCTCGCTGTCCGGTCAGCTCTTCAACCCTGCTGCAGCGGCGGCGGCTTTTCCCGCTTCAGATACCAGGGTTTTTATTGGTCCGTTTACGATCGGATATCTGTATTGGCTACCGAAATGCCGTCAAAGGTTTGAATATCAGTTCAAATTGTGGGCGTACTCAGTAACGAACTATGATTTAAAAGTAACGAAGTAGATTATTTTGCTAAAATTGTACTTAAGTACAAGTAAAAGTACAGCTTTAAAAATATACTC
This sequence comes from Tor tambroides, assembly GCA_021397915.2. Classification (NCBI taxonomy): domain Eukaryota; kingdom Metazoa; phylum Chordata; class Actinopteri; order Cypriniformes; family Cyprinidae; genus Tor; species Tor tambroides. Next base: position 66,360 of record JAFVLL020007990.1, on the reverse strand, counting down.
AAAAAAGTACAAGTACCCGAAAAAACTACTTAATTACAGTAACGTGAGTAGTTGTAATTCGTTACCTCCACCACTGCACATTTCAAATTTTTACCATTGACTTCTGTGGGGAACTGTCATTCAGGTACCAACTATTCAGTTCTGACTGGTATTTATACTAACCATGACTAATACATTTTTACAAATTTTTAGTTAGTACTTGTTCAATAGATACTATACATTTATTAGATACTAGTACTAGTGTCAATCTCCTTCGGTCTGGGGCTCCATGCAATATCTCACCTTGTGGAGTTTCAGTGATCATGAGAACGGTGAGGAATCAGCCCAGAACTACACAGGAGGATCTTGTCAATGATCCAAGGCAGCTGGGACCATAGTTACCAAGAAAACAATTGGTAACAAACTAGATCGTGAAGGACTGAAATCCTGCAGCGCCCGCAAGGTCCCCCTGCTCAAGAAAGCACGTCAGGCCCGTCTGAAGTTTGCCAATGATTCAAAGGAGAACTGGGTGAAAGTGTTGTGGTCAGATGAGACCAAAATCAAGCTCTTTGGCATCAACTCAACTCTCCATGTTTGGAGGAGGAGGAATGCTGCCTATGACCCCAAGAACATCATCCCCACCGTCAAACATGGAGGTGGAAACATTATGCTTTGGGGGTATTTTTCTGCTAAGGAGACAGGACAACTTCACCGCATCAAAGGGACGATGGACTGGGCCATGTACCGCCAGGGCACTGAAAATGGGTCGTGGATGGGTATTCCAGCATGACAATGACCCAAAACACATGGCCAAGGCAACAAAGGAGTGGCTCAAGAAGAAGCACATTAAGGTCCTGGAGTGGCCTAGCCAGTCTCCAGAACAGCCAATCCCATAGAAACTGTGGAGGGAGCTGAAGCTTCGAGTTGCCAAACGTCAGCCTCCAAACCTTAATGACTTGGAGAGGATCTGCAAAGAGGAGTGGGACAAAATTCCTCCTAAGATTTTAAATAATGAAAGAATATGTAAAAGTATGGTATTTGGGGTAAAAAAAAAAAAAAAAAAAGCCCCTGCTGTTGGGGCTAAAGGCGCTGTAATTAACATTAATATATGGCTGACTTTTCCATTTGTTGACATGGCATGGTTAGATTCAGATGGTAAATATCATATATTATGTTGGGTGTCCATATTAGGGATAATCAACATGTAGAATGAAACCATCATATTTAAAAACATGATATTAAAGGTGAGGTAAGTGATTTCTGGTAGCCAATGTTGATTTTTGAAATCACCAAAACAAACACGCCCCTACCCCAAAAGGGTCGCGCCCCTATTTTGATAGCTCCGCCCCACACATACGTAGCCTACGCAACCCAGGCAACGATTAGTTCTGTGAAACAAAGCAAAACCAATGTTACTCACCTATTGAGAAGAACCAAAGCAACCTCGGTGTCCGATCGCAGGCCTTCCCGCTCTTTGAGTTCTCTCCAGTGCTGGAAAGCTGATCCAATATTTACACAGGTCCGACTTATTGCCTTATTATCGTAACACCGTGTCTACACCAGACGCGAGCGGCACAGCACGACAAAATACTATAGAACTCATTATAATCAGTGATGCTGTCTAGACTGGATGCCGCGACACGACACGACAAATCCCCGACAGTAAACTGCTGCCGTGTTCTATTTATGGCATATTGACACAAATTTCAAATGATTTTCAACGGTCGCTTTGTCGCATCCAGTGTAGACAGACTTTAGCTGTTGCAGTGCGGCGTCCGGTGTACACACAGTGTAAGCCTTTTTTTGTTCCACAGACATTTTCCTCTTTGTTTTTTTTATCTGCCATCTCTATCTTTCTGTCGTCGCTCGGCTCAGCTAATGTCCATCATGTGCACTGAGCGCTCTCTCCTTGCATCATAAGTAGACACGCCCCTTACTGCTGATTGGCTACAAGTTTGTTTTGGTACTGGGCCAACTCAGTTTTCTAAAGCGTTTTTGAAAAAATACGCCACCTTTAATCATATCATATAATAAAAAATAATTTGTTGTTACTACTGTAAATCTTTATTCAATTCTTATGGGATCTCCTTCAATACTTTCAGAATCTTTACTTTTTAAAAGGATTTTGTTTCTGTATTTTAAAATATTTATTAACATATTTTAATGACAGTATATTTACTGAACAAAAAATAATTATTTTATTTTTCAAAATAAGCAGAAAATAGTGCAAACTTTGTTAAAGTGATTGTTTTGAACAAGTATTAACTTAAACATTATTTTTTTTAAAAAACACAGACACAACTTAGTTTAGCTGAAGTATTTGTATCAATACTGTGTGCCTTTTGCCCTGTGCTGGTGAGCCTTTTACCCAGTATATAGGGTAAAAGGCCCCTCTTGCCACCACATACATTTATAAGATTTTTAAACAATATAAATGATTTGTATGATTTATTTTCACACAAAATCTGTTGCTCCATTAATGTTCAATACAAACGTATATTTTTTTTCTGCAATTATACATTTTAGGTGCGGTGAATAACACATTTTTTCTTAACTTGTGCCTTTAGCCCCATTGTACCCTACTAGTTGCATAAAATAGCATGAAAATAGACACTAGTGCGTTTCAAGGATTAAATGTTGAAACGGCATGCCATATTCTGACTGTCCACTTAGCCCAGGGGTGTCAAACTCAGTTCCTTGAGGGCCGCAGCCCTGCAGACCCTTACAAAAAATTACTGCAGTTTTTTAAAAAGCAATACTGCAGTTTTTGTTACATATAGAAAAATGCAGTTTTTTGGACACGAAAAAACTGCATTGTTGCCGTTTTACTGCAATACATCTGAAGTACTACTGAAATACTACTGAAATACAACTGCAGTAGAGCTGTAGTATTACTACCAAACAACTGCAATAGAACTGCAGTATTACTGCAATACAGCTGAAGTATTACTACAATTATACTGCAATAAAACTGCAGTAGTACTGCAATACAACTGAAGTACAATTCAATACTACCGAAGTGCAATACTAATAAAATGCTGTACAGTAACACTGAAATGCAACCAGAATATTCAGAATAACAAATTTTATTTGCACACATCTGCAATATAATGAATGACGGTACAAAACAGCAATTGAATCTCAAAACCCAGCAATGCAACAATAAATGATTTTACTTTTCTTCAAACTTAAAATAACAGGCTGAGTTATACCTAAATGTATTTAGTGTTTATTTACAAATCATACCAATCAATACATATTCTTCCTCATTATTCAGGCAAGTTCATTTTGAAAGCTTATCTAATCGTTCCACTTGGTTCTTGTGCCTTTATCTCAGATGTGGAAACACTATTTTGGATGTAGTCTGGAAAAACAAACAAACAAAAACTATCAGATATTCTCAAGTTTCAGTTACACTTTTCACTACGGGCATATTTAGTATGCTTAAAATAAATCTTGAATTGTCATGTCAAGTGTTTGAAAGTAGTCATACTACTCAGTTCATTTCTTATGACATACTGGTCAGCATTAACAATGTCTTTGAACACTCCAGGTAAAAAGAAGTTAAAGGTTGTTTCACCAAAAAGGAAAAGTGCAATGTTAATTGCTCTCGTGTCGTTCCAAACCCGCAAGTCTTTTGTTCATCTTCAGAACACAAATGAAGATCTTTATAATGAAATCTCTGAGCTTTCTGTTCCTCCATCAATAGTCCATGCAACTACCCCTTGCACAATAACATGCATTTCTAGGAAAAAGCATAGAGCATAAATCATGTTTAAATACTGTACAGAGTCCTCACAATTATTTGCCCTCTTTATCATTTTGGTTTTTCGTTCAAAATTCTAACCTTGCGTTAAAAAAATAATTATAATAGAAAAAAAAACAATTTACAAATATACATGTATATAATTTAAATATATTATTAGAATACAGTATATAGAATATATGTGTTCCACAGTTATTGTGCCCCCTTCATTTAATACTTTGTGTAACCTATAATCCTCTTCATGCATGAGGGCTAATCCATGGCTAGGTGTCCATTACATGATTTTAATGCGAGGTGGAAGCAAAGAACCACCTGATATGAAACGGGGTTGCCTCTATTGAAGTCGATTAAAATTGTGCAATACACACCTATTAAAGCTAGGTTAAAAAGTTAAGTTAAAGCTGAGATAGCTAACCCCAAAAATTGAAATTCTCTGTCATTTAGTCACCTGTAAGACCTTCATTCCTTTTTGGAACACAAACAAACATATTTTTAAAGAAATCAGAGAGCTTTCTGACCCTGCATAGACAGCAATGCAACTTACACATTCAAGTTCCAGAATGGTAGGAAAGACATCATTAAAGTAATTCATGTGACTCCAGTTGTTTTAACTCAATTTTATGATGCAACACGAGTGTTTGCGTCCAAAAAAAAAACAAAAAACAAAAACTAATTTACCACTTATTTACAAAAATATTGATCTGTAATGAGAGCATTACAACGCATGAGTGTTGTGTTCATGCGACAGAAGACACAATTGAGGTTAAACCACTGGAGTCACATGGATTACTTTCACAATGTTACAGGTCATTAGATCTAGCGTTCTGACTGTATGTGTGTACTATAGTAAAAGCAGCGCATTGATTTAAAATGGTGATTGAACTGATTGTAATTATCTGCATTCATTGTTTTAATGCACACCTTCCAGTCAATCAGAGAGAATCAAAGAGTCCACCAAAAAAAAAATGTTGAGAGCTGATGTTAACATTGAGAATAATTGCTGTTATAATTAGATATTCATTACCTTTCCACTCCCTCAGCTCTCTCTCTGTTTGCATACTGAAATGGCACTAATATTGTAAATCTTCTTTTAGCTCCTTCATTTCATTTAACTCCTCAATCTCTTCATGTCTGAAGATCTCTTCCATGGCTGAGGAGACAGAGGACTTGGTACACTTGATTTCTCCAGCACTCCCACAGGTCTTAGTTCCTGAAATACAATATCAGTTATTATGCATTCTACACTATGAAGATAATAGTTAACAAAAGATAAAATAAAAGTAGATTACTGCTCACCATTATTTGAGTGCTTGTTTCACCACAGCCATCTTCAATTATATTTTTGGTCTTCTTTTTTTAGTTGTTACCAGTGCATTTTCCTGAAAATAGCAATCACACACTGATAAAATGTCCATTTCCACACATTAATGTCACACTACTGAACATAAATGCTGGTGTACAGTGCTGTGAAAAAAAAAAAATCCTGATTTATTCTATTTTTGAGTATATCCAGCACTAAATATTGTCAGATATTCCTAAGAAGATTAACATAAAACAAAGGCAAATACAGTTATCATTTGTGGCTAACTAGAATGTGAGTGACCTTTAAAGCATTTTCCAGAAAAAAGTCTCCATAAGCTATCTGTAATTGCCTTTTCTTTCTCTCTACTCTTTCCTAATGCTTCCTCTGTTACAAAGAGAGGTACACTGTACACTAGACACTTTTCAGTGTCTTTTCTCCTCATGTCAATTGAGGTTAGAAAGCTCTCCTAGAAACAAACAAACAAACAAATACACAGTATTCAGTACAAGTTTGTTCATTCCATTATTATAAATGATGTACTGATGCTATTGAGAACTGAACTGAGCTGGACAATGACATGACTAATTTCTACAGATCTGCTTATAACAAATTGCTGAGCCATAGCATAATTAAATGCATCTATACACAGGGTTGTCACTGGTTGGACTGAGATGTTGATGTTTTATTAGATTAGATTTTGAGATTTTATAATATAATTATGATTTGTTTTATTATAGTAAAAGTGTAGTAAAACAGCATTTATCCAGTTGTTTTGTCTATCAGACTTCAGTTCTGTGCTATCTATCATAAGCACCTCGCGCGCTGACCCGCGTGGAAGCGGCGTTTCCTCTCATTTTCTTCTCATCTCAGCGGGTTGAATAAGACATCCGTGAAGTCTTTTTACATCTCTCTAACATTATAACTAAAGATATATGAGGACATTAGACATTATACTCACCGCTAAACTTGATGACTCGACAAAGTCCACGCTCCAACTCGCCTGATGAACTTCTCTTTCCCGGAAAGCGTTTCTTTTCTTTGTCACCTTGTGAATAGCCTCGGGGTGTAAAGTTGTCATGTCTTTGTGCTTTAATTGTGATGGATTGCGCTATGGTGTGTTGTGAAACCAAAACGTATTTTTAACACATATCCATCCTGCAGTACACAGTGGTGCACAGAAAGAGCTGATTTGCGTTACAAGTAATCAATAGTGAACTTCGTTGTCAAAAAAGGACAACGACCGTTGGCGCGAAGGAAGATCTCACGTGCGGGTGAAAATATTCCATGGCAAAATATTGCAAAATATTTTTGTTCGAATATTTTTATAGGAGAGTCTACGTCCAATAAATAAATAAATACACTTACCGTCTACTGTAACCACAGCACTTTCTACATGTTGCACAATACAACATAACTGCAATACAGGGCCTATACAAGAAGACTTTATTGGCAATGAAAAGAACCAATTGTGCAATTGCCATTAAAGTGTAATTACTGAACCTAATCATAGGAGTTTTATTTAAAAAAATGCTCATAAAAAATAAATACAATTAAATAAATTTAATCAGATCAGAAGTTTTTGCATCAAAATGTGGCCATTTCAGCGTATCACTGAACTGCAGTTACATTGCATCTGTACTTCATTATACTGCAAATCTACAGTTGCACTTCATTGTACTTCAGTTTTACTGCTATTGAACTTTAATGAACTGCAGTTGTATACTTCACTATACTGCAAATGTCTAGTTGTACTTCATTGTACTGCAGTTATACTACTTTGTACTGCAGTTTTACTGCAGTTGTACTTCAATGTACTGCAGTTAATTTTTGTAAGGGGAGTTTAGTTCCAAGTTGGAACTTCCAACCCTGCTCCACCACACAAACCATGTAGTTTTCAAATAAGCCTGAAGGTCTTGATTAGCTACATCAGGTGTGTTTAATTAGGGTTGGAGCTAAACGCTGCAGGGCTGTGGTCCTCCAGGAACTGAGTTTGACACCCCTGATTTACCCGCTTACCGCAATATTCCTCGCGGTTTAATGTAACGACAGGAAAACTCTCCAGCGTAACGTTGGCGCTAGAGCGCACATCCTTCAGTCGGCATTCTGCCCGAGGAAAACAAAGCGGAAATAGCGCCACTGACGGACGGAAGTTTGTATGTTCAAGATGGCGCTGGACGGGATTGAGCAAGTAAGTGAAATTTTTCTATTAAATCGTAAAATATGAACAGCACAGTTTGCTGTGTTTTATAAGTTAACATCACACATTGCATATGAGGAACCTGCTGTAACTATAGTGTTTGGAAATATAAGATAGAATGGTTGACTCTAAGACGCGTTTGTTCGTATTGAAGCAGAGTTTGCTGTCTCATTGTGTCACACTGACTGGCACTGATCATAACATGGTAAAACTGGTTATAACATAACTTATGTTTGACGAACGTTGATGAATATTTTGTTATAACATGCGAAATCACTAATTAAAAAAATATAAATATTTTAGGTCTTATGATTAGAGAAGAAATCTCCGATAATCACATCTCTGATCATAACAGAATCAAAATCGCTCATATCTGGTCATAACATCATAAAAGGAATCTCTTCTTTAGAAGCATAACATGAGAAATCTCTCATTACTGACCATAACATGTTAAATGGATCATTTCTAATAAAACGTCATGAATAATCCCTTCATTTTACCTGGCACTGACTATTAATAAACCGATTGTTTATGTTATTAATATTATTGTTAATAATATATTTTTTTTTACAGATGGATGTTGAGGACAGTAAAGGAGGATCTGGGCTCCGACAGTATTACCTGTCTAAAATTGAGGAGCTTCAGGTAAAAATGACGCACAATTTAATCTTGCTTTTATGTTTGTTACGGAAATAATTTAATTTAAAAGAATATACGGTGAACTGGATGTAATGTTTTCAGACACTTAATTGCATGAGATTTACAATTAAATGAGAATGTTTTATATTTTAAATTTGTATTAAATGTGGGTCGTTGAACTTGAGTGTGTTTTGTTGTTGTTGTTGTTTGGCCCCCTTAAGTATATTTTTATGTAATTTCATAATTATATTGTTTTAAAATATGGTTAAAGTGTGCTGCTGAAAGTACTGACAAGCATTTATGATAAACTAAAATGTACTTCAATGTCATTTCTATTAAAACTTGTATTTCTTGTATTTAAATATTACTGTAATTGGATGTTTGTAATGATGAAACTGCCATTTAGAACATTTAAAATATATTACCTTTCAGCGATATATCAAATAAAATTATAATCAAGAACTTTACATGTGCTTTACTATGTTAGTCAGCACATCAAAAAATGTAAGTTCTTTAAAGCACAACCATAAATTAAAAAAAATGATTTAAAACATATTTTAAAATCTCTTTAAGCACACTTAAGTGGCCTTTTATTTCGTTCATATTTTCTGCAACCTCATTTTATTAAAAAAATATACTTTTAAGATTTCAAGTACTCTGCAAATAAACATTCAGTGCAATTAAGCACACTTCTTTTTTACGTGGGTATGTTATGTCTAAATGTTCCTTTGTTTACTTAGTTGACAGTGAATGATAAAAGCCAAAATCTCAGACGTCTACAGGCTCAAAGGAATGAGTTAAATGCCAAGGGTAAAGCCTTTTTAACTAACTTCCTCATGGATGTCACTTTGTGGTGTTCAGATGCATATGCCAAATAGAATATGTTAAGAATGCCATCAGTAAGACGTGACAGGATGTGTTTTGTGCCGTTTCTTTCAGTGCGCCTCCTGCGTGAGGAGCTTCAGTTGCTGCAGGAGCAGGGGTCTTATGTAGGAGAGGTGGTGAGAGCCATGGACAAGAAGAAAGTGCTGGTCAAGGTTTGACAGCTATTATTTCCTGCTTAATTACATGAGCGTGATTTGTGTTGACATGTTGCAGTGCCGTTTTGTCAATCATTTGTATTTATACTTTGTTTTTAGGTGCACCCTGAAGGAAAGTTTGTGGTGGATGTGGATAAGAACATTGATATAAATGATGTAAGTGTTTTGTTTTGGATTTTTACTAAGGCTGGTTAAACTCATAATCATGATTATTTTTTATTACAATCAAAAAGCATAATCATAATTATTAATTATTAGGGCTATGACGGTAGCCATGACAACCACGTCACCGCCGGTAGTGGGACCACCGCGGTGGTAAAAATCTGCCACCGTCACAGCCCTATTAATTATGATTATTCTGATTTGAGAAACTTCTTTTTATGTTTCATCACAATTATTGCACTTTTACGTAAGTACAAATTAAGAGAATGTCAGCTTGTACACAGGGTTTATCTGACCTCATCTATTTTCTTTGTGTGTTCTTTTTAATCATATACATAACACACTGTCTACAAACTAAAAACTAAAAAAGCTGTAAGAAATTTCTTTCAAAACATAAAACTGTAAAATTCCTATTAATAATTTAATAATAACAAATTACGTTAGCATTTTTCTCTTAAAATAAACAAATAGACTTTGTATTGTGGTACATTGAGGTTGCATAAGCATTTATTCAGCAACCACAATTGGAAACAATATAGTTGAGATTCATGAAAAACAATATAATTGAGATTCATATTTGTATTTATTACTGTTCATCACTCACTGCGGTTTGCTCGCAGATTTAATCACCGCAAATAGCGTGTGTTTGTGTGTATAAGTATATATGCCTGTATGCCTTTTATTTTAGCAGAATATTGCAATTTTGTTATATTTTTATTGTATCAATTAATTTTTTTCAGTGCAGTAAGAGTGCATGTGTAGGGCTGTCAAGTTCAGAAGATAAAGTAAAACAAAAAAAGGAATCCATTTTGGAGAAAAGCTCTGGTTGGGGGATTTAAGCTCTTCACATCTGGAAACCCCAGTGTTGAAAGCCTCTATGCAAGATAATGGCAATGCCAAATTGGAGGGGGGTTGGGGTGTTAAAAATATAAATGTAGAATAATTATTATTAATTGATCATAAGCTGCCAAAATCTTGATCACAAATTACAATTCGTGCATCCCTAGTTTTTACAGTCATACATGTTGCCTTGGAATTTGAGAAGAGGATGCAGTTTTTGCCTGGTGGCTCATAAAATAGAAAAATAAAAATCAACTTTTACTGATATTGTAGATATTTTGTATTATTGTTGGTAGTAAATTGAATCCTCATTTCCAACAGGTAACTCCAAATTGCCGTGTAGCACTTCGAAATGACAGTTACACGCTTCACAAAATCCTGCCAAACAAAGTTGATCCGCTCGTCTCGCTGATGATGGTTGAAAAAGTGCCAGATTCGACGTACGAGATGATCGGAGGGCTGGACAAACAGATCAAAGAGATCAAGGAAGTGATTGAGCTTCCAGTCAAGCACCCAGAATTGTTTGAGGCTCTAGGAATTGCACAACCCAAGGCAAGTGATGGCATAATTTATTCTTATCAGGCCAATCATGTAAAAGTACTACCTTTTCAATAGTAGGTCTGTTGGCTTACCAGATCTGCTTCATATTCTGTGATGTGTCGGTCTGCAGGGTGTGCTGCTGTATGGACCTCCTGGAACAGGAAAGACCCTGTTAGCCAGAGCCGTGGCCCATCACACCGACTGTACCTTCATCAGGGTGTCTGGATCAGAGCTGGTGCAGAAATTCATAGGAGAAGGTTGGTGTGCTTTTTTTTTTTTTTTTTTTTCTGTGGAACCCAAACGGAGATGTTTAGCAGAATGTTCCCACCGCTCTTTTTCTTATTATAAAAGCATATATTGACCAGAGCCTGTCAACCTCCAAAAAGCTCTGAAACAATTCTGATTTGTCCTTGTTTGACTCTGTGTTTATTCCAGGAGCTCGTATGGTGCGAGAGCTGTTCGTCATGGCCAGGGAACACGCGCCCTCCATCATCTTCATGGATGAGATCGACTCCATCGGCTCGTCTCGGCTGGAGGGAGGATCAGGAGGAGACAGTGAGGTGCAGAGAACTATGCTGGAGCTCCTCAACCAGCTGGATGGGTTCGAGGCCACCAAGAACATCAAGGTGAGAAGCAAACATCTGTACCCTATGTGCTGATGATGCTAACATGAGAAGTCTCTCATCTCTGGTTTTAGAAGTTGGTAGCTTTTTATTGAATTCTTAAAATGCAGGGTCCATTTGGCTTTCCGCCAAAATAAAATCTCAGTTCAACATTTGAAAGAAATTTGCAACAAAGATAAAAAAAAATGATTGATAATAAATATTTAATTTGTCTTTTAAAATATAATACTGTAATAATAGTAGAATAATAATAATAATAATTATTATTATTATTATTATATTACTATTAAAAATGTTTAATTTATCATTTAAATGTAAAAAATTAAGCAGCATAATAATAGTTAATAACAATTATTATTAAATGCTCTGAAATTTTGTTTTTAGAATTTAAATAAAACACATGAATCATGATAATATAATAATTCATATTTTTGTTATTGTGTAGTCCTACTGAATAGAGAAAAAAAACCTTTTTTTTTTTTTTTTTGTCTTTTGCTGATCACATGCCCTAGTACTATATATAGTTGTTTGCACCAACTGGTCAAAGGGTATGGTTACCATGTTACATTGCTCAGTCATCTGCCTTTCCAAGCATCACCACCAGGGGTGCTGTGACCAAACAAAACTACTCAAACTTATATTGATACTATTTCTGTGCTTGGCTCCAGCTGTACTTTTATAGATTTCTTTAAGGAAAGTCTGATTTTACTGAATATGTTCTTTTTTTTTTTCCCCCTCAGGTTATTATGGCAACAAACCGTATTGACATTCTGGACTCTGCGCTTCTTCGACCAGGCCGCATTGACAGGAAGATTGAATTTCCCCCTCCCAATGAAGAGGTAGGCTGGAATTGTTACATATTTAGTATCAACTTGATTCTGAAATACACCTCGACTGTATTTGTATGACTCTCTATTATTGAAAGTATAAATGCAAGCAGTAACCTCATAGCGTTATGTTGTTCTCCTCAGGCCCGTTTGGACATCCTGAAGATCCACTCCCGGAAGATGAACCTGACGCGTGGTATTAACCTGCGCAAGATTGCTGAGCTGATGCCAGGAGCGTCTGGTGCAGAGGTCAAGGTGAGGTCACAGTCTCAACCGGCATGACGCAGTGCTGCGCATATTTCCAGGCATTTATGGGCGTCTATACACTACATATTCAACAAGCTGATTTTATTTGTGCTTGTCTGACAGGGTGTCTGCACAGAGGCAGGGATGTACGCCCTGAGAGAGAGGAGAGTCCATGTTACCCAAGAAGATTTTGAAATGGCAGTCGCTAAGGTACTAAAAACATTTTCTTATTTGTGACCCTGGACCAGCAAATAGTCAACAATACATTGTATGGGTCAAAATTATCAATTTTTTTTTCTGCCAAAAATCATTAGGATATTAATTAAAGATCATGTTCCATGAAGATGTTTTGTAAATTTCTTACCGTAAATATATCAAAACTTCATTTTTGATTAGTAATATGCATTGCTAAGAACTTCATTTGGACAACTTTAAAGGCGATTTTCTCAATAGTTTGATTTTTTTTGTACCCTCAGATTCCAGAGATTCAAATAGTTGTATCTCAACCAAATATTGTCCTATCCTTATTTATTCAGCTTTCAGAAGATGTATAAATCTCAATTTCAAAAAATTGACCCTTATGACTGATTTTGTGGTCCAGGGTCACATTTGATTGTGCTCTTTGTACAAATGATATTCAAACACACCAGTTCTTATTATGAGAAAACATCTGTTTTCAGTGGATATCTCTAATTTGTCATTTATTGTATGTTTACAGGTGATGCAGAAAGACAGTGAGAAGAACATGTCCATCAAGAAACTCTGGAAGTAAACATTACTCAGTAATCTGCATAATTTTTTGTGTGTCTTTAAGTTGCTTTGTCACCCAAATGTATTCAAAATAAATTGTTTCTCACTTAAAACGATCTGTTTTTCTTTCCACTTTGTAAAAATAAATCATAGAAATGCACTTACATTAGCAAAGGTTGATTGTCTTAAAAAATACATTTATGCAGTGGAGGTCTATGTGACAAAGGACAAGAAACAAAAGCACAGAATCACTGAACTGAAAATAACCTCTACCTTAGAACTTTTTTGGAAGCTTTGTAACTACTTTTCATGATTACGAGTATGTATTGTCATGATTTAGTTTGTTTCTGCTCTCTGGTACATCTTTAATTGGAATGATGCATTTGCTGGGTTTCATATGAAAACATCTGCTATTTACCTTAATCCGGCTAAAGTCATAATCGAAGTAAACACAAATCGAATTAAGACGTGGAGTATTCCTATTTTAGTCGCATTATTGAAGTGCAGTACAGACATGTAAACACCTTAATCAAACTATTACCGTCGTGTAGGACTTTTCGCCGCATTTTGCGACAGGATACACAAACAGCAGTGATCAACTGTTTGACGGCAAATAAAAGAGCTTCAACACTGCCGTCGTCTGGACTAATGAAACAATTAGTCCAATGCTAGTTTTATGGTAAAACATTGACTATTTGTTCTAAAATGACACTGCATTACAATGAGCTCAAAATTGTGTAAACCACTAACACGGATATCAAAGCACATTTTAATTTAGGCATAGAGCAACAGAAATGTTTTAAAAAGAGGCCATATTGATTGCATAATAACTAAAGAATTGTGGGAAATGAAGTCTTCTTTAACCATAGAACTTAAACTGAAATAAATGTTAATAAAAATAAGTTTATACAATCTAAGAGATACATAATTACAATTTTCCATGGGTTGAAACTCTGATACAATATAAATTAAAAAATAATGATATAAAACACCATCTTTAAAAAATAAATAGTTCATTTGATTCTAGTTCTGTTGATTAAAATTTGAGTGAATGTCTGCATTGGAATTGAGGTGGAATTGAAAGTCACTGTCAGTTGTGTATGATATAAATTGCGGTGTTTACAAACCCAGCCCCGGATGACGGCTGCCAGTAAGTGTCCAGCTCAAAGTCCTCTGCAGAAACTCCAGTCACTGTTAGAAAGCACGTACAGTCTAACTTTGACTACCCACTTCCCTCTGCTTTGGGTCTGATGACATAACAACTGTGAGTATATCGTTTAAATACTACAATGTGAAAACATAGTGCTTACTTTTACTACATAGTTTTAATATGACTTATCTAAGTTCCTGAGGGGAAAAAATACTTTAGAACAAATAGAAGCTCAGCTGTAAGGAACTTGCTCGAGGTTATGTAAAGCACATTATTATGTAGACTTAAGATGCTTGTTAAACAGCATTGATGTCCACGCCAACTCATTTATTTTGTTTTTTTACATTAAAATGTTCATTTTATAAACCATTTCTCATGTGGACAGTTTACGTTCATCAACAGAGTAATCTAAAATAGAAGCCTTTTAATCAAAAAGGTTTGTAAGATCATGAGAGACACAAAAAAACACTTTTTAAAAACATATTGATATTTGACAACCAATATATAAATATTAGTGCTGTCAAACGATTAATCGCATCCAATAGAAAAGTTTTTGTTTACATAATATATGTATGTGTGCTGTGTTTATTATGTATAAATACACACACATCATGTATATATTTCAGGAAAATGTTTATATATTAAATATATTTATTTATAATATAAATTGTATGAATATAAATATAGACATGTAAATACATGTAAATATTTTCAAAATATATACTGTATGTTTGTGTCTATATATACATAATAAATATACACAGAACACACACATATTATGCAAACAAAAACTTTTTTGTATGCGATTAATCGCGATTAATTGTTTGACAGCACTAGTATAATATGAATATTTTAACATTTTTAGCATTTATTTTGGACTATATTGGACCTTCACACATTAAAATCTAAAGCTGCCTTTTAAATTTTAGGATCCCTCACACAAAGATTTTTGATTTAAAAAGATTGAAAGATTTGATTTAGGGGACCGCTAAAAGACTGAAAACGCCTGAGTTACGCCACACTTTTTAAAATAAGATATTCATTTTAGGAAGGAAAAGCTTTTCTTTTTCTTTTTCTTTTCTTTTTTTTTTTTTAAGAATTTCTGCCTTTTAGAGATTTTTTTTTTAAATCTTCAATATACATTTTCTTTGCATGTTGACTTTAAGCCCCACAAACAAATTTTCTAAATGCATTTTGATTCAGAAATTAAAAAAAAAAAATTACAAAACAATAGAGGATTTCAAATCAGTCTCCATATCAGCCACATTTTTTAATAAATTCATAGATCTGTCCACAAAAAGTGAGCATTAATTCAATTCAGTTAAATTAATTGCATTTTATACAAAGTTAAGGTAACTTGTCTTGATAATTTACAGATGTACATTAATATAGAATTTTTCTCTGCAGAGATTCCTGGCCACTTCAATGGCTGATTATATGTTGTACTATATCCAGTAAGTACGACATTCATAAAATCTTCATAAGATCTTTCTATACCCTATTAAAAAAGTAATATATTTAAAATCCATTTATTTCATACTAAGTAAAGTTCAAATCTATTAACATATTTACTGACATGTCGCTTGAGACTTACTGATATAAAAATTATAATGAAACTTTATTTGGAGTACTACTTGTGCACAATGCACATTTCTTAATGTTAAGCCTTAAATGTGTTTTAATATCACTATTGATGAGGACTGTATGATCTTTTAATAATATCTGTCTTTAAATGCAAAATATTTCCAGTGTACCTAAAGTATACTTGCAATAGTTCCACTTTAGCACAAATATACTTCAGCACTACCTCCACACAATTAAAGTGCATTAAGCACAAAATCAGTTCGAATTTAGCAGACTTTAGGTATAGGCCTACCAGTTTAGTATAGCAAAAGTGAAAATGTAAATGAATTTGTAGTATAATCAGCATGACATAAATGTATTTCAAATACTAAGTGTATTTATTTTTCACTAAGGTATGTAAGTAATGCGCTGAAGTAAAGGTTGTAATGTTGAATGATGTGCAGGACGTGGCTGACGCCGCTGCTGGTTCTGACTGTGAGTCTGTGCGTACTGAGGTACTGCTGTAAAATCTGCAGTAAAGTCTCAGACACTGACTCAGATCTGGACCTGTCAAACAGCGACCACATCTATGTGATTCCCAACCCCATTCATATGCGAGAAGAGAGAGACGAACAAGATGAGACAAACTCTCATGAAGATTCTGAGTTCACACCACCACCATATGAACAAGTGTGTCCACCACCGTCATATTCAGAGGTACATCTATCTATCTATCTAAAAAGCTAAACTGGGCTTCGCTTGTCTATTGGCTGATTTATGGCAGGTTATGGGTACTTTTCAGCAGGCCAGAGTTGCACAGACCTGTTTAGTTTTATCTACAGAATGTATCACTGTATGTATGTTGAAATGCTGTTTCAACAGACTTCTAATACCTTTAATTGTTTTGTTTTTTTACAGTCCAGCTTTAAATTAAATATTTCCGATGTTCGAGTGACTCCAGACTCAGAAATTGACACTTCCGACATGCCACCGCCACCGTACAGCCCACCTTTACCTATGATGTCACAATCATCCAGTCATCAACAATAGACACTTCTGAATATATATTTTTGTAGGTGTGATAACTAGTGTAACTAATACATGTTTAACTGGAATTGTGTATGTGAAAGTTCTTACCAAATAGGCAGGGCTATTTGGATTTTCCCTGGAACTTGGTACGGTTTTCCAGAATAATGATTCAGCACTTTAAACATCAGACAAGATAAGACGCTGCTTCATATTAATGAGCAAACGAACCTAAGTCTGTCATACGGGTTACTCAACAGTTTAAGAGCGCAACAGCTTCTACGTCAGAGATAAATCTTATCTCAAGAACAAAAAGTTTACTGCTTTTGCGAACCATGTGAAGAGGAGTGGCTGAAATGTGAGCATATTTCCATGTATATGTAAATCCCGAATAACTGAATTACTTAGGGTTAGTAAAATGCATAAAGTGGACTATCAAAATAAAGTGCAACCAGATAAATCCTAAAATTATTGTTATATATTAAATATACACTTTTATTGATGTTTCAACAGTCAAGTAGAGCTAATAAAAATAGTAAATGCAGCACCATATTAATGCAGGTAAGAAATTTGAATAGATTATTTATTCCAGGACTAAACATCCAGTGCTTTCACCTAATTAGTTATTGCTTTGTTTGTGTTAATCATAACTTGAATGTTTGAACTGCATAAAATACTCAAACTATTCTTTGACACACACAGACACACGCAGTGTTAGATGCAACTTCACTGTAAAAAAAAAAAAAAGTTGGGCAAACTTAAAAGTTTAAGGCAACCAGCTTCAGCAGATTTTTGAGTTTTCTCAACTTCTTGTTTTAAGTTTATACAACAAAAAGTTGAGAATCTCCTACAAAAATTAGTTGAGAGAACTCAGAAATCTGCTGAAGCTGGTTGCCTTAAAATTTTAAGTTGGCTCAACATTTTTTTTTTTTTTTTTTACAGTGTGTAGAATTGAAGAAATTTGAATAGATTATTTATTCCAGGACTAAACATCCAGTGCTTTCACCTAATTAGTTATTGCTTTGTTTGTGTTAATCATAACTTGAACGTCTGAACTGCATAAAATACCCAAACTATTCTTTGACACACACAGACACACGCAGTGTTGGATGCAACTTCACTGTAAAAAAAAAAAAAAAGTTGGGCAAACTTAAAAGTTTAAGGCAACCAGCTTCAGCAGATTTTTGAGTTTTCTCAACTTCTTGTTTTAAGTTTATACAACAAAAAGTTGAGAAATTTCCTAAAAAATAAGTTGAGAAAACTCAAAAGTCTGCTGAAGCTGGTTGCCTTAAACGTTTAAGTTGTCTCAACTTTTCTTTTCTTTTTTTACAGTGTTCTCTAGATGAATTTGTAGCATTGAATCGCTATATGAAAATATCTTGGCTACCTCTTGAAGTGAGATGAGATGTGAATACATGTATTGTGAATATTTTGAAAGGTGTTTTAAAATATCTTCAGGAAGACAGGGTCAGCTCTATGCACCCTGCTTTCTAACGTAAATATGCTGCTGCTTTTCAATAAAATATTGAATCTTCAATCCTAAATTGTGGATTGAATTTGTAAGCTGAATAACATTCTGTTACAGTAATCGAATATGATGATCTTCGATCTTTGTGAAGAACTGACCAATATGTCCTTCTGTCTTAATACTGTTGCATAGCAGTCCCACACACAAAAGCTCAAAGAAACAAAGGAAATCATGGAATAAAATAAGAGGAAAAAGTTTTTTGTCTTTCACAAAGCATCTAGTTTTTTAATAAAACTTTTATTATATATATAATTACTGGAAACTATTGAAAAACCTTTGTAAAAGCTATTATGTGCACACACGTGAGGGAAAAAATACTTTAAGAACCATATATCAATTTGGCTACTTGCCAAATAAATAAATGAACATGAACGTCTGATTTTAGTTGATAATATTTTATTACGTGAGAAGAGATTGTGGAGTGATACGAGAGACACAGTGAAACTAGTATAGCCATGTCAGAAATCACTTTCCTGGGCAAAGGTCAATTATACAGTTTACCATCGTTCTAGAAAAATATATGACTGCAGAACGCTGCGATTGATCAGTCACAGTGAAACACTTTAGAATTCTTGTATTGGAATGATAAAATTTCAATCTTAAATCCTTATATAATACATAAAGACCAATCAGTTTCAAATGACGTATATCATGACACAATTGGCTGTTGTCATTTTCTGAACTGAAATGGATTTTGTACTAACGAATGTTACAAGAAATAACGCAAACAAATCGAACATGCGCGGGAATATGACACACCAAAACACTCTTCAATTCTTGCTTTGTAAACATCAAAACTAAACAATCCCTGCAAAACACTACGTAATCATATAGCATCGATATATCCAACATGATTCTGAATAGCTGTATTGTAACGTAGGGTGCTAAAACATATTCTACAGTTTCTATACAAATATACAGCCCTACTCTCACAGGAATAACAAACGTACAGCACTGTACAGAACTCCTTTAAAACAAATACAGATATACAGATCAGCTTCGTTTCTTTACAAAATAATAAACTAGCTTTGTATCGTCATGTTTTTTGTGCAAAAATCTAAAGAACAGGCAAGTTCACATAGATTACAGCAGTTAACTAGACTTCTAGCCACTGTGGGAAATGCAGACCGAAGAACCCAACTGCTCTCAGAAGACCCAGCTGACAGGAACCCACTGGTGGTCTGTGTTGAGTCTGTCCAGCGCCCTCCTGAGGCTGCGGTACGCTCCGTCCAGGTTGTCATTCACAATGCTCAGGTCAAAATAGTGACTGTACGCCCTCTGGATCCTTTCGCTCTCATCCACCGTCCGTTTGAGCTCTGAGTCCTAGAGAGAGATTAAATGAGAGAGACTCAAGGAATATAGTCAACATTCAAGGAACTAATCATCCTGAGGGCATCAAGAAAGAAATTACCGTCATCTGTTTAGTCACAACACCAGCCTCAATGGCAGATCTGTTCATGTCTTTCAGAACCTCAAAGTTTGGGGCTTCGATGAACACAACATATGGAAGAAACTCGGCTGTTCGCAGAACTTTGAGCGCCTGTAGGAGAACAATGAAACAAATGAAATGGGGTGATAATTGTAAAACTGTATATTTGTAAAATTGCCCCAATAGACTAAATACAAATAATCTGCATCAGGTATTAGTGGTATTTAGCCTAGAATATTTCTATGAACAGTCAAATTTTGCAAATAGAGTGCAATAGTTGGGTTCCAGAAGTGGAATGGGCTACAGCAGCAGAAGACCTCAAATAGTTTTATTTGTCTCCAAAATACCCAAGATAGCTTGAAGAACACAGATAAGCCATATACTGTAGAGTCGCAGTTGTGTATATTGTCCTTTTGTTTGATCATTTAGAGCGTTTCTCTTTTCCACTTTTTTCCACTTTTGCGAGGCATGTTTGGCGTTTCTGCACAAGGACACTATGAATGAAACATACATTAATATGTTTATAGTGCTCCATAATGCTCACAGCACCCTATTCTGGGTAAAAATAGGAAAAAATAATACTTCTCTCTAAAGAAATTTGAAGTAAACATATTAAAATCCAAGTTTTTTTCCAGTGTATAATAGGCTACCTTTTTTTTCGGATCACAAAAGAAGATAAAAAAAATTCTTGCACTTGTCCATTTAATAAATTGTAAACTTTTTCAATCTTTTTACAAACATGAAATTATCCCATGCAACTCATTCCACAGTCCAAGTGTACTGAAGGCATACGGTAGGGTTTGCCGAGAAACAAATCAAAATGCAATCTATCTTTAAGCAAAAATCTCCAGTCATCGCATTCGTGCATTTATATGAGTGCGCATAGGAAAAGCACACAAGAGAGTCATTCTGAAACATCAAGTCAAATCAAATTATGACTTGAAACACAATACTTTCTTTACTGAGGTGAATATTTCTGTTCTGAGACAGACAGGAATATAATGCAAGCAAAGAGTATATATATATATATATATATGGCAGTATGTGAACACAACCACCCTATAATGATAAAAATCCACCCACTCCTTATTTTTTAATCCCCATTAAACCAAATCAGTTTTACTAGGTCTGCCGTTTTGATTCTCTAAGCAATATGACATCACATTGCATAGGGCCGGGCCACAGCGGCTGATTGACAGCCCTGCATTGCAATAGTTTCTGCCCTCAGCAGTTGTACCCTGTTCTCCATTTTCTTCGTTCTCGAGCAGCTGTAACGTCAACAACATCTCGTAAGCAGTCCCAGTGTTCTGTGTTTGGATGTAAGACTGAACATAAGAGTCTTCATTTTCTCCCAACATCTGAGCCACTGAGGACGCAGCGGATTACTTCTTTTTTTCAAGGTAATGCGGCTCAAAATCTACCTAAATACGTTGTGTATACAGTATGTCTGCGCAAATCATTTCACTCCAGACTGCTCTTGTGAATGTCATGTCATTATAGTGCTTAGCATTTCAGCCATATTTGTGTGCATACGTTATCAAAGTATTTTAATTGATCAGCGCCGTGCATGTGAGATTAGCTTGCGCAATCTCTGTAACACTGCGCAGTTTCGTCCCACTTTCAGTGCATTTAGCTTCCCATACGCACGGCTAAACACCAGTTCTCTTGCTCTCAGTCATGTTGCAGGTGAGCAAAGCAGAGAGATGTATAAACTACGCCCTCTTCTGGAGATGGGATGCAGCTCATTTCCATTTAAAGTGATACACACCAAAACAGCTCTTTTTGGGGGCTTTTTTATGCCCTTTTTTTATTAGGACAGTGGAGTGCAGACAGGAAAGTATTGGGTGGAGAGAGGGGTGCGGGATCAGCAAAGGACCTAGAGATGGGAACTCGGGTCGCCGTGAGCACAGTTGTGCTATATGTCGGTGCACTAACTTCTAGGCTATCGGCGCCGACAAAACAGCTCTTTTTTTAGACACGCCCCAAAAATGACATTTTCCAGATGTTACAATAAATTATCTGTGGGGTATTTTGAACTGAAGCTTCACAGATGCATCCTGGGGACACCCAAGACCAATATTACATCTTGGAAGGGTGAAATAAAATGCAAAAATACTTCAGGAACCAATATTGCTGAAATAGTGGGCATTAATGCAATCTTTAGGATATCGAAAATTTAAAAAGAGTACCTGCGGATTGACATCCAGAATGCAAATCTTGCCGGAATCCACAACCTCATGAATGGAGTCGATCTTGGTGCCATACAGGTTTCCGTCATATTCCCCGTGTTCAAGAAAACGGCCACATTTGATGTCAGTTTCCATCTCGCTGCGAGACATAAACAGATACATCTGCCCCTCCTTCTCATCCACCTTGGGTTTACGAGATGTGTCTGTCCAGAGGGACAAAAAGGGCTGATTAACATTAGCACTGCAAATAATCAGATTTACACACATGTATGTTTTATTTCTTCAAATTAAGTACATTTTTAATATTTAAATGTAATTTTTGGATGGTTCTGAGTTGGTTGGTTGTTTCCTATGGGGTTGCATTACTGATAAATTATTGGTTAATAATTATAATAATATTATATAATAATAACAGTAAATGTGGCCCCACTTTAATCACATCCAACATGAAGCCAATTTAAATATTTAATGCATAAATATTAAATAAAAAATATAAATATGCACTGACAAGGTGTGGTGGTTCCATAACGGTGTGGGTCTGACACCAAAATTTTATTTTTCAAGCTGCGGCGGCCCACACCCTGTGCTCCAATCAGAACCAGCGTCTTCCTGCGGAACGGAGGCACCTTGGCCACTTCCTCGTAGATCCTCAACTCATGTCGGTCGAACTCTGGTATGGTGAAAAGATCTCATCTATTGTTAGTCTGATTTAGTCACTATATCGGAATGTATCATCTGTCAGTTCCAGTTCAGCTTGTCAGATAAATATGGCTTTTATTGAGGTACTATATTTTTCATTTTCTTTGAGTCAACAAACACATTTCAGTTTATGAACCTGAAATAGGCTACCTCTCCTGAAATGGAACTGACTACAAACTCATTATACAAATGACTGCCATTTAAACAGTGTCATTTTAGCATGAAACAAACTCAGAGAACTGACTTCAACAACAGCAATCACAACAGAGAACAAGAGTACGGCACATGCGCATCCGTCGCACTAGACAGCAGCCATCTTTACCGGCGTTCTTGGTGGTCAAGTACATCATCTTCTTCTTCTTCTTACCCCCAATCCCTGCACACAGAGGCCCTGCGGACATCAGCACACATCCTGGTAGTATAAACACACAGAATGACTCCTGTCTACTACAGGAGACAAACACATCACTGTCCATTTAACCTCAGGCCATACTTATGAAATCTTTTAGATCATTCCAATGTAATTACTGTAGTTCAAAGAGTAAAATAACAGCATACAGATTTGGAATGATTTGAGGATGAATAAATAATGGCCTTTTCCTATAATTAACAGCAAAGAGTTCTTCTTTATTACGTGAATCATGCTGACATTCCTCCAGAGGGCGCTACTCTGTAATAATTGTCAGAAAAAAATGCATTTTTTGAAAAAGGAACAGTTTAATGAATTATTTTAGACAAAATATAAAAGAAAATCTTTTTTAAAAGATTATCATTGCTCATACTCCAGATTTATTCACAGGCACAAACTGAGCAAAATATGCTATCTGGTGCAGATGTTGCTATTTATGTGTCAAAAATATTAAGATTAAATTCTGATTTGTAATGTAAATCAATGAGTTCTTTATAGCAGTGTAACAGACTACTTGCAAATACAAAATGCAAATACATTTAATTTGTCACTCTCTATTGCTCAAAAATATGTCTTATTAAGATGATATTTCATTTTTAGAGCTCTGTAGTTTTTATTGTGTGGGGGCAAAACATAATGCAATGCAATACAATGATGACTGCGAGATGGACAAAATTATAAACACTCCTCAAATGCCTCACATTTTAGATGATGCTCATGATTTTTCTAAAAAATTTACAATGTGTGAATAATAAAGTAAACCTAAGTTGCTTCAGTCCAGGAAATGTTGTCTTGAAAAATATTAATAATAACAATATAAAAGCTATTCGTTATAAAAGCTATTCAAAATTTTACAGCAAAAAGACATGTGTACCCCAACCTGAATTCATTATATATGAATATCTTTAGTGCCCTGTGTCCTACCTGTGCTAGAGAGCTCCAGATCTCTCTTGACAAATGCTTTTCTCTTCTCCTCTAGCAGCTGACTGGGGATCAGGCCTGCACTGCCTCCTTCCAGATGACATGCCTGCAGGTGAGACCAGAGTCAAGGTAAGACCACCATACAGAGCTTAAGGATCACACACACACACACACACACACACACGTACGTGCACACACCTGCCACCAGTTGGGGTCCTCCTGGTTGAAGATCTGAAGGATGTCTCCACTGCTGAATTTGAGTCCAGCTTCTTTACAGGGGATGAGGTTGTCATGAGAGGGGTCATAATCAAAGTGACACTTCACAAAGGCCTGCAGATAGAGAGAGAGAAAGAGAGAGGGAAAGAGGGAGAAAGAGTAAAGACAGAGAAACACATGGTTCTTATTACTGAATATGTCCATCAATCAGAGTGTCATACTGACAGCCTGTTGAAAACTTTAGTGGTGCATGTCTCGCATAAATGAAAGTGGGCATATCAACCTCTAGTGATTCCTTATATTGTCAACATTAATATTAATATAACATTAATATAAATTATAAATTGAATACTAACCCTTGTGAAAAAGAAGTACTCTGTAAAGTAAAGTGTACTGCCTAAATATTCTGACAAGCCTTTATGGTAAATAAAATATACATTAAATGTGATTTTTCAAATAACACACTACAGTTAAAATTATAATCAAGTATTTACATTTGCTTTAGTATGCTAGTCAACATTTCAAAATAAGTGCACTTCTGTAAAGCACAACTAAAACAAAATGATTTAAAATATAATTTAATGTAAAACTTTTAATTTGACATTATATGCAAAGTACACTTTTTTAGAAAAAAAAAATACTTTTTTGATCTGAAGATTTGAAGTGCACTACAAGTAAACATTCAATATAATTAGGCACACTTCTTTTTCACATGGGAAAACCTAGCCAAACAAGATGTAGGAGGAGAAGACTTTCAGCAAGCATTTCATAAAGGAACTCACACGGGTTTAAAATAACATGTGGGTGAGTAAATTAAGATGGGATTTTTATTTTTGGTTGAACTATCCCTTCAAGAGGAATTTCAGTGCCTAAAATCCTGTTGCCATGGCAACTGTAGTCACCTGCAGTCCAGTGAAATGTTGCTATTAGGTGCTGGAACGTCAACACACAGAAAATATGCCTGGATTACATCATTCAGACAGTCAACAACAAGCATCCTCCACACACAACACAACACATGCCAACAATACCATCTGCCAGCACAAACACCTACAGCAGCTCTCAAAAACATGAATATTCACATCATAGAAGCGTGCATCACATTAGTAACATGACACTGTGATGTCCAGTCCCATATTGGCAGCAGGCACAGGAAGCTGTTCGTTTATTTTGGGATCAAATAAAGACAGGCACAGATGGGACACTCTGAATATGGCACCATATGGGCAGAGAAACAGAACTTCACTCATTTGATTCTCATTTAATAAGATGGAGATGTCAGAAAAGCAGAAAGCGGAGAAGATCCGCAGTATAACACAGCTGAAAATGTGAAAGGGCAGACTTGAAGACTGTCGGTGTCTCATCTCAATAGGTGGGGTGGCACAGCATCAAAAACAGGAAGGCCTTTGGCATAATGCACCAAATCTCCCAGCATGCTTTGGCAGAGAGACAGGTGCCCGAACCCGGCAGTGCAGCCCAAAGTTTGATCTCAAAGATGTTGATGTAGAGGCATTTTGAACCAAGGTTATTGCAGTAGATGCTAGTTACAAGTGTGTTCACATGTTAGAGTCAGCATGTGAGCATTTTGGTTCAATGACATCTGGTATTAACATCCATCTGGGTCTACCCCTTACAACAGATAAATAACTGACAGCCTAAATAGCCAATCAAATCACTGCGACGAGTCTTGTTGTTATCCACCATTTTGTCCATCAAGCTTTTAAGCGTACTGAACAGTCAGACACATACAAACCTTTTTTTTTTTTTTTTTTGGCAAATTCCTTTGACTATTCTACGGTGTTGTTATGGCAAATTCATATACTAAGTATCCATATACTAAGACCTTCATTAATTTAACACATCCATGATTTTGTGATGTTCTATTTTATTAAGAAGAATTGAATTAAAAGAATTGGATCTAATATTTGATTCACACTAGATCCAACCCAAGCAGCAGTGAATGTTCTCAGAACTTTGGCAACGTTCTGGTAATGTTCTCTCAAAATCATGAGACATCAATAGAATGTTCGTTATCCGGTTCTCAAAACGTCAGCACAAAAGCATTTATACATTGTTTTTGGATCATTTTTCTGAAACATTTTAGTCTGACATTTTTTAAACATTACTACTTAAAAGTTTCAGATGATTTAGAGAACATTCAAATGTAACATTTCCATATTTGCAAAATAACAAAATGGAATGATCCCTTACTGTTGTCGTTAACATTCACATTACCAAGAAAAAGCACTTTTTAAACATTTAAAAACTGGACATTTTAAAGGGGTCATATGATGCGATTTCAAGTTTTCCTTTCTCTTTGGAGTGTTACAAGCCCTTTGTGCATAGATAAGATCCCTAATGTTGCAAAGACTAAAGTCTCAAAACCAAAGAGATATTCTTTATAAAAGTTAAGACTCGTCCACGCCCCCCTAAAACGCCTCATTCAAACACGCCCCCACATGTCTATGTCACGATGTGGAAATATTTGCGTAATGCTGCCCAAATGTTCCCGCAAAGAAAGGCGGCGTGGTTTCATTAACCGCAGTAGTGTTGATGCAGCCATGTCAGGGAGAATTTTGCGAAAGCAAAAGCACTTTATTTGGCCTTCCGAAAGTGGATGCAATTAGGAATTTGAATTAAGATTTGTTTACAACACAACAGGACAACCCAAATGGGTCAGTTCCGACTTTGCTATGACAATCTGACGCTTCTGAATCCAGCGACTGTAAGTATGAATTGTTATTAGTTGAAGTATTTGCTATTCACTGTTCAAAAGCGGAACTTTGCGCATAAAGCGTCGTGTGTGTGTGTGTGTGTGTGAGGGGAACAGGGTCACATCACAGCAGAGTGTACAGCCCGTCAGAAATCGCCTTAACCGCGGCTTGTGTGCAAATACATACGAGCATCATCATTGTGTCTGTCACATGACTCTGTTCCCCTTTCGGGCTTGAACTGGTGCTAAAACTAACTTGAAAGCTGAAGCTCGCGATTATGATAAGGGGCGTTACATTTCCGACGCTTGCTTGTGGTGTTCGGCCAATCACATTGCACTGGGTCAGTTGGCCAATCAGAGCAGACTGCACTTGTTGGAAGGAGGGGCTTTGTAGAAAACAATGCGTTTGAGAGAGGCGGGGCATAGAGGAAATACAATAATGTAAAAATAATGTGTTTTTTGAACATTAAAGCATGTCAACATATTCTGTTACACCAAACACACAAAATAATGATCTTTAAAATAGTATCATATGACCCCTTTAAGCATTCAGACAACATTCAGAAATAACTGGAAATTTAGATTTCTTTTATAGTGGTATGCTTCATCGTAAGAAAATTTAAGGACAATTTTTGATTTAGTTAGGGTAAAAATCTGTATACTAAATGCACATGGGCTCCATCATGGGCTGTTTATGAGAAGTCTGACTTCCTGAAACTTGGGTACATTTTCCCTTGTATTTTCTCGTCTTTTACCATTATATTTAGTGTTTCAACATAACAACCAGATATACAAGCTTGTGCTTTCTGATTTATTCCAAATCATTAGGTACATCAGCAAGTGAGCTGACTCATATTGTCATGTTGTTGTTTGACGGCCAAAGATATAAAAGTGGTAAAGTAACTGTCGTTTACACTTGGAAGTACAGTACCATGTCTCAAATGTGTCTCCTGTGACCTGATTTCATTGAAGGTCTACAAACATTTATAATTACTAGTCACTATTTTTTGTTTACTACTCAACAAAAATAGATCTGAATGTGGCTCACCTGTCGTGGTGTGTGTGGTTCTTGGTAACTGGGGAGGATTTTGAGGACCACGCTGCCGCTGGACTCTTTCAGCATGTTCTGAAGAACCTTCGGGTCACTCCCCACCTCTTTTCCGTTAACCTCTTTGATGATGTCACCCACATGCAGCAGGCCCTGCTGATCTATCATGCCCCCGTGCAGGATCCGAGCAATCACCAGCTCTCCACCCTCCACCCGAAACGTCACGCCCTGGCAGAGAGAACAGAATGTGATTTAAACAACATGACAGTTTTGGGTTTTTTGTTGAGTTCTTTATATATTAAAAAAACTTTTCATATTTATCAATCATTAGGGTAGAAATTATAGTGAAAAATTAAACCTATATATGAAAGCAAAAAAACTATTGTAATGGTTAACTCAATATAAAGATTAAATGTGTCATTTCTTTTCCATATCCTACGGAACCTTTTCACAGACTGTGATAATTTACTCTGTAAATATAGCTTTTTTATATACAGCATTTTCATTTTAAAGAAATGTGCTGCACATTTAAATACTATAAATACACTATAATTTGTGTTACTTTACCCTGGCATTAAATTACAAACAACTAGTCAACTGCTGCGAGGGTGTTTCTAATAGAGCTCCTGAGGGAGTGACCGTAAAATTGACATCTCTTTTCTGAATGCCGTAATCAATCTTTTTCCTCTTTTGGAAAGTCCAGGAAAAGCAATATTGTGTGTGTGTGTGTGTGTGTGTGTGTGTGTGTGTGTGTGTGTGTGTTTGCACTATTGGAGCAAATCGGAAGACAAATATCTATTATATTATATTATATTATATTATATTATAAATTACAATTTCCAGAAACATTTACATAATTCATTGTCACACTTTAGTCTTGGGACCAGTTCTGACATTAACTAACTATTAACCACGACTTTTCCTTCAATAAACTCCTAATTATTCTTCTGCTTATTAATAGTTAGTAAGGTAGTTGTTAAGTTTAGGTATGAAGTAGGAATAAGGGATCTAAAGTATGATCATGCAGAATAAGGCAATAATATGTGCTTTATAAGTACTAATAAACAAACAATATGCTCTAAATAGTAATATGCATGCTAGTTATAGTAAGAACTGGTCCCTAAACTAAAGTGTTATCTAATTTGTATAATAATGTATATAAAAATTCTATACATAAAACATAATTTATAATGATTATATTTACAATCATTGCCTTTGTCAGTGTTATTTTAGTATTATTTCTATACTAATATAATATATATTTTTATTAATATTTAGAATTAGCTTTTATTTTTATATTTTATTTTTGTACTTTATTCCTTATGATTATGATTATAATTATAATCCCATTATAATTTTAGTTCTTTTTTTTATTTCAGTTTTAGTTTTTATTTATTTCCGGTTAGTAATTTTAGAACTTAAACTTATTTCAGTTAGTTGCTTTTTTAATTTTCTTTTAGTTTTTCGTCTAATATTCATATTTATATTTTGTTTCAGCTTTATTTCAATTAACAAAACATTGTTTTTATAGTTTTAGTGAACAATAATAACCCTGACCCATGTACCTCTACATAGGTCTAAAAATGCTGAAAAGGCTTTTATTCTGTTAGTGGCAGAATAAGCAGCTCACATTACAATGTACAATTTCCATTTTATGAAGGGTAAATAATGCCTCACTTCATTAAATATTCAGTTTAAGTTCAGTTTATTTTCATAGCACATGGCACATGGCATGCAGGTATAAAAACACATAAAAACAAATAACAGCAAACAGCAATGTTACTGCAGTTCAGGTCTCACCAAGTGCTCTCCAGACACTTTGCGGATGCCCACCATCCTGACAGCATCGGGAGGCACAGGCTGGTTGTTGAGCGCGGAGTCCATAAATGCACAAGGGCTGGGAGGCGGAGTCTCATAGCTTTTGGAAGCTACAGAGTCATGTGTTTCAAGTAAAGACTGCAGAAAATAAAACAGACATTGAGGGAAACCACTTCAAAAATCGAAATGAAACAATTCAAGATATTTCGTTATTTTTTGCTCGACTGTTTCTGCTTGTACCTGAAAGTGTGGCTCTTTGAGGATGCAGGCGAGCTCATTTGCTGCCTGACTGTGAGGTGTGAGGGTGGTGAGGTCTCTCAGGATGTCCTGCACTAACTCCATATTATTATCCCTCACCGCCTCCAGCTTCGGCTCTTCATAGTGCTCACGGGACTGCACGCACAAAACATTCCAAGTTTCATTAATATGAAAACCAAAAATGTGAGTTTTGAACATGAGGGTGGGTAGATAATGTCAGAATATTCAGCACATGACCTGTGAAGGTGTGATTTGGTTGGTCTGACCAAATTCAGAATGATTTTTGCCACTGTGGTGAACATGTTTCAAATACATCATGTTTTCTGTTGAAAACATTACCTCAGGCAAAGTTGAACTAAATGAGCTGAGCTACTAACTGTACATGTGACAAAGCAGTTTAGCTTATCCAGTAACAAGCTATTTTGTAATGTGCCGCATGACCAAACACTGAGCTGAGGGAATAATCAAATGTCTTCACCTAAACAGTCTCCTCTCTCATTTACAGTTCTGGAAAGTCTTATTAATTCTAGTGACTCATTTCATTTGGACAGTTCATGAAAATGAACAGATATAAAAACATTACACTCATTTGAG
The DNA here is from genome assembly GCA_021397915.2 of Tor tambroides. Taxonomy (NCBI): domain Eukaryota; kingdom Metazoa; phylum Chordata; class Actinopteri; order Cypriniformes; family Cyprinidae; genus Tor; species Tor tambroides. Next base: position 35,887 of record JAFVLL020007990.1, on the reverse strand, counting down.
TCCCTGCACTGTTTTTAACTTGGTTATGTAAATTAAGATATGTTGTTGCATTTAGTATAAATGTACCTTTTTAAGTTTGATTGGATAGTTGTAATCTTTTATTTACTAATTAATGACCTCTTAGGTAACTTTAATATAGTTAGCTAGCCTACTTACTGTCGCTATTGTTATCACAAAAATGGAATTTCTAGCTTTCATTTAATACCTTTTCTGATGCCATAAGGAAAAATTGCCACAACATTAAAGGCATAATATTTAAACAATACCAAAGTTAATTCACTTTAAACCATAGTCAAAGCATTTTCCCATTAAATTCAATTCTTCTGTCTAAGATCCCTCAGGCCCGATAGCTCTGAGTGGGACTGAGAAGAAGAAGACGAAGAAGAAATAGTAACATTATAATTAATAATTCTTAGATATTTAATTGTAATTTACTTTAATTTTCTTCACTTGCAAGAGTAAAACCCTCAAGTTTTTATTTTAATAGAAAACTGCAAGGAAACCTTTTAGGTTTCTGTGACAATGGGTTAACAAATGCTTCTTGTTACAAATCTGTGTGAAATTCTGTAATAATCTGTCCACAAAAAATGTTGTAAATTATGCGAATGTGATAATGGAGTGTAACTGACGCATACAATATTGCTTTCCAAAATACACTTAAAACTCAAAACATACACAGAGATGGAGCTCGCTGCATTTCTGTGAACCAAAACACTCTAAAACGCTGAAAATACCAGATGAAGAGCTGCTTGCATGGCAATAATAGGAACACACTCTGCAACACGCAGTGCAATAAACTGTTTTTTATTATTATTATTATTAAAATACACAGTGCAAATTCAAATTTGATATGCCTATGTGTTAAAAAATCCATATCTTTAAGACCACTATATCTTACCTATTTTTTAAAAGTGTAGCTTGACAGTTTAACTACTTGAAATAACTTATCCCACACAACATTATCAACATCTACATCAACAATACATCATTTCATATTTATGTGGAATGCAAAAATCAATCTGACAAGCTTCACAATTGACCAAGGTGTTGGGAGAAATGCCTATAGATTTTCTGGAGCATTAATATTTCATTTTTTTTATCAATCATCAACTAAAACTATTTTACTCGAATCAAGGATGGGGCCTTTACACAGACTATGATGACTTCTTATCAACATCATAAGTCTAGCAAGGTTTTTTTTTAATTAATGCACATTTCTATCACTATACTTTGTGTTTTATTACCTTGCCATTAATTTACAAAAAGAAAACTAGGCCTATCTAATGCTGCTGTGTGAGTGTTTCTAATACAACAGCTGAGGTAGTGATTGCAAATTTGATATCTCTTTTTTGCTCACTGCTGTAGAAGTTTACTTAACTATGACAACTTCTGAGAACCCCCAGAAATATAAAAAGGGTCCACAGAGTCTAATTTTGATAAACGGATCAAATATAACTTTCACAAAGAGGGTCCTGTTGACAGACTCATAATTAAAGAAGCCTCATGTGGACACATGGACATCAAGTTAAGAAAGCAAATGACTCACCACTGGACTCTCCATGATTCCTTTGAGGAAGATGAGGTCCAGGTCATTGGCTGTGGTGGAGCTGGTGCTGTCACTCAAGGTGTCTAGAAGACTTTGCATCGCTGAGGATGAAAAGACAAAAGGGTTCACATGTTAGAAAGAAGACATTTATCCATCCTTTCATAGAGGAACAGGCCACTCAAATGACAGTACATTAGAAATTAGTCCATCACTAAAAAAATTGGTGCTATATAGCACTAAAAGTGGTTCTTTGGCTCATAATCATAGGGGAACCACTTTTGGTGCTGTATAGCACCAAATCTTGGTGCTTCAGTGGTTCTTCAGTGGTTCTTCGGCATGACTGAGGGGCTATATAGCACCGCTACCATATACAGAACCTGTTAAGCTCCTATATGGTTCTTCAGCGGTTCTTCAGTGGTTCTTCTGGGTGATTAAGATGCTATATAGCACCACTGCCATACAAAGAACCTGTTAAGCCCCTTTAAAGGTTCTTTACGTGCCAAAGAACCACTGTTGGTGTTGTTTAGCACCATTTTTGTTGAAGAAATACAATGCAATATGGCACCACTTATGGTTCTACAAAGCACCATTTGACAAAGGTGCTTTAAAGATATGGTGCTATATGGCACCAAAAGTGGTTCCCCTATGATTACGAGCCAAGAACAACTTTTAGTGCTATATAGCACCATTTTTTTTTAGAGTGATAGACCATATGAGCGATGAAAACAGTTTGATTTCTCAGCTGATTTCATTGGTTTATTAGACAGTCTATGCTGACTGACCTCCATTAGTGTCTAAAGTTTGGCCTATAGTTTAAGAGTGTGCACTCAAACGACTTTTGGAGACAAGAAATTGTGGCAACCGAAAAATGCATGAATAAAACATGATGTTGAGATAATCATCTTTATCATTTCAGAAGCACTCCTCCATACGCTGTTCAAATGACAGAAATGTTAATGGGAAATGTTTTCAACTTTTGCCCACTGATCAAAGACAAAGTTTTCCCTCTTCAATGCGAAACAAGTAAATTATCTTTTAAAAGAAATCTCATTAAAGTCCTTCTAACATCATGTTCCAGAGCAGATCAGAGAGACAGAAGATCATTTAGGCTATAGTCTTCCATGAATCATTTTGCTAAAATAATGTTTTTGGATTGCTTGAATGGTCCTCATTATTTATCCGTTGAAGTCCTTGGTTGTACATATTTAAGATTTGCTAGAAAAAAGGATCAAATAAATATTTATTTTCTTACTTGAGAAGCACTTGAATATACATGAGAAAAGATCAGAGCAATGGAGAAGCATCAAAACTGAATCTCCTCAAACTCAGAGTTTCATGAAAGGAAGTTTCTAGAAAGATTCATGAGTCCCCCGTGGCTCCGATGTAATTCTCTTAAATTCCCCCTGCAGCAATCTGCATTGCTCAGACAGAACACGTTCATGTTTCCTTTGTGTTCTCAACTCTATTTCCTTTGTTCAGTTTTCAGACATGTTGCATAGTCAACTTCAAACCAAACACAGTGAAACATAAAATGATGTGTGACAGAGCAATTAATGTTTTGTGGGATTGGTCAGTGCTGGAGGAAACAGCAAACAGATTATGAGGAATCCAGTGATGTACATGTCATTTTTTTAAAGAAGAAATTAAAGGGAAATTTTGTATAAAAAAGTGGAGCCTAAGTCAGTTTCTTGTAATAAAAAATGTGTAAATAAAAGCATAAGTAGGCTAATTTAATTGTTTGTTGTAAGGAATTTTATATATGCATTTTTTATTTAAATTTTTTTTAATTATTGTTTTTAGACAAAGTTAGGTATTATTTGAATGACAATGCCATCAAATTCAATTAAGATTTAGCTTGGTTTATTTTAAATATTAGATTGAAATTCACACCTGAGTCTCCCTGCACATATTTTACAACTACAAAGTTTTTTTTTTCTTCCCTTTTTCAAGAACATTAAAAAAAGTATACCTTGAAAGCAATATTGCTTTGGGTAAAAGCACCTGCTAAAGGGATAACTATCAAAAAATCACATCTACTTTCAACACAATGAAGATATTTATATCGCTATAGATTTATATCGCTCGAAACTTGCTGATATAAGTCTCTGATGTCCCCAGAGCGTATATGTGAAGTTTTAGCTCAATATACCCAGAGTATTTCTTTATTGCACAATGCACATTTCTTAATATTAAGCCTAAAATGTGTTTTGATGTAACCATTGATGAGGACGGTATGATCTTTGAATAATTTCAGTCTTTAAATACAAAATATTTCAAGTTTACCTGAAGTATACTTGCAATGGTTCCACTTTAGCACAATCAAATATACTTCAGTATATGTCTTAGTTGGACTTCAGCACTATATTTGCGCACAATTAAAGTGCATTAAGTACAAAACTAGTTGTTTCAATTTAGCAGACTTTAAGTATATCAGTTTAGTGTACTAAAAGTACAATTTCAGGGTATTTTTATTTAGTACAGAAACATGTAAATGTATTTGTAGTATACTTAACATGAAATAGATGCATTTCAAATACATTTTAGTATATTCATTTTTCACTAGGGCTCTTTTGAGTCTTCATATTGTCTTTAAAGGAAAAGCTCACTGACTATCAGATAAGCTGAAAACTGTTTGACAATTAATATGTAATAATTATAGCATATGAATTTATAGAACTATGCAGTAATGTATTTTTATTAAAACTGTTATTCCCAATCCTGGTCCTGGGCACATTTCCGATGTTTGGATATGTCTAGGTGAGTTCACCTGATTCAACTCATCAGTAAAGTGCTCATAGACTGAATTGAGAATGTCAAACAGGGGACACATACGCAACAGTACTGGAGGAGCTCCAGGATCAGAATATTAAAATGTATGCGTAGGTGTCTTCATGAATACATTTCAGCACTGGAAAACACAAACATTGTCATTTTTCATTTCATGGAATTAAAGAGATCCATACATCTTTTATGAGTTTTTGTCTTGAGATCTAAAAGGTGAATACCAGTCAATTTTGACCTTGTGAGGACATTTTTAGGTCCCCATGAGGAAACAAGCTTATAAATCACACAGAATGAAGTGTTTTGAAACTCTAAAAATGCAGGAAGTTTTCTATAAGGGGTAGGTTTAGGTGTAGGGTTAGGGTAAAGGGATATCAAATACAGTTTCAACAGTATAAAAACTATTAGAATGTCTCCATAAAACAGGGAAACCAGCATGTGTGTGTGTGTGTGTGTGTGTGTGTGTGTGTGTTCTCATAGGGATAAGTCACATACGAGATAATAAACCTCTTCTTTCGTTCTGGATTTCCTTCTGTGATGAAAACAAAACAAAGGTTGGCCAATTAAAGGATGAGATCTGCCATTTTCTGTGGTTCTGTTCCAAAACTAGCAAGCAGCCTATCTAGACAGCATAAGTGTGCACCTGATATGAAAAGCTCACTTTTTTGTTGTTGTTGACATTAAAACTCCCATTAAAATTTTGCCCATGAGCTAAGAGGTGGCAAGCAGTTTGCATATTTCGAGCAACTACCATTGAGATGAATGGAAGCGCTAACGAATAGCTCTCTCCAGGTATTATAGACCTCCTTGCTATAATTAATACCACAAGAAGCTTTGTAATGTATATCTCTATGGAAACACATCCAACCGGTCTATCTCTGAGCAGCAGGGTCAAGCTCATTACTAACTCTGGGTCGACATCCTGTCGAGACTGACTGACATTTAAGCTGAAAGCACACACCAAAGATACACACAGACATGTTTTTGAGTCTGACCCCTGAGACCTTTAAGCCATGATGGATTAGAATTCTGAAACATCTTTTGCATCAACTGTATATGTGACTAATTTTGCAACATGCTCTGATGTTCAACAAGCATCTGTCACTGTATGTCTGTTTCACACTGAAGCAGCTCACTGCTGGTCACATTCATGTCAGATTTCTGTAGTGCTTATCTTGATGTAGAGCTGCATTACTGTTTATTTTCCCAGCTCAGGACTACCGCTGAGTGTTTGGCTTCTGACTCATTTCCATTCCACCACTCCTTTAGAAACAGTGAAAGCCTGTAGTATTTCGTTTTCACTTAAGTACAACAGTCATTTCCTGAAACTGTTTTAACCTCTTACACTCACACTAATTCAAGCTCTGCGTGAAGCCTGGTTGGCAAAACAAGTTTAGTTGCAATTTGGTGTATGTTACATCAAAATCTATGTCTTCATCTATTAAACTGAATCATTCCACGACTTTCAATTGTCAAATTTTGCCACAGATTTTACTTTACCACAATTTTTGCTTTCAATTTGTTTTTCATTGTGAGGAAGTTTACCCTGCTGTCACGCTCATTTTCTCACCTGGAGCTCAAACTCTGTGACTGATTGTTTCTCCTAATAACATTCAGCCAGTAAAGCTCAACTCATTTCCGAGCATATTAGCTCTTTCATACTGCATAAGTAACCAAAATTGAGCTTGGCAAACAGTTAATGATATTTAATATAGCCTATGTATCAACGTTTGCTCTTAAATGTCTTAAAAGGGCAATTTTTCAAGCAGTTATTGCTGCCAATCTTCTCTTAAAGCAAAAGTAAAATAGAGTTAAAATATAGGGTAATAATGATGGCTAGCTATCAAAACAATTTTAATAACAGCTTGGATTATTATTTCATTCATAATAAAATGTACACTGAAAAAAATGTTTAATTGAATTTACTAAATTTTTCTAAGGTAAGTTGTTGCAATCAATTTATTTTAGCTACATTTAAATAAACAAATTTTCAACAAAATGTATTTAAATGTAGCTAAAATAAATTGACTACAACCACTTACCTTAAAAAAATAGTAAATTCAGTTAATCATTTTTTTCAGTGTATTATGTTTAATAAATTTAATTTATAATTATTTTAATAATAGTTAAGTCCGTTAAATGAACACAAAAAAGAATTGTACTGAATCTTTTTCATTTATATGCATTAATATCATACTATATATTACATATATTTTTCTGGTACCTACCCTCAAAATGAAAAATATTTGTATTTAAAATTCAACTCAACATCTTAAAATGTTCAGCATATCAACAAAGTATATTAAAACTCAAGTCACTTAAACCTCCACCACATTTCTCCAAGTGATCTATTAATTGCAATCTGTTCATTCCCTGGAGCCCAAATTATTACTCACATTTTTCCTGTTCTCATTTACTTGCATAAAGATGCCTCAACCCAATTTCTAATTACATATTTCCAAACCCCTCATGGATTTTAATGGACCATCTTTAAAACTTTCAGGCTTTAATCTTGATCGTTTCTTAGCTTTAACGATTTTCGTCTTATCTTTTACTAATGATCATATCTTAGTTTGTGCATTTGGTACTGTACACAGTACAAACTCACTCATAAGAGTGCCTACCTTTAAAAAATTCTTACCAAATAAAAGAAAAACCCTGAAAACCAATACAAAATGTCTGGAGAATACTGCATTATATTTAAAGTAACGCAAACATGAGTAGATCCAGTCATCTGAATTCTAACTGTACAATAATGCAATTTCACACTGCAAAGGTGGCACAGGAGCACTTCTGAAATGGCATTTAGGTATATTTTCATAAGTTAATGCTGCTCTGTGCCTGCTCAAAATTCAATGTAAATATGCAAACTTATGCCTAAAGCCAGACAAAATTATGCCTGCTTTGACTCACATCAGCTTCTAGCATCAAAGTACACAGTTATAACTGCAGCGTAATGCATTTATGTCACCTCTGAACAGCAGTCTGTGTAAGGACACATAAATACCACTTCAGAAGCACTTCTGTGCCACCTCTGCAGTGTAAATTTGAGGTGGCATAAATGCATTTACACAGCAAATATAATTTTATGCTTTGATGTTTTGTGGATTTGAAGGCTTAATTTAGTCTGGATTTTATGCTGCATTACATCTTTACAAAAATTTTGAGCAGGCAAAAAGCAGCATTAAATTGGCTGTGTAAACATGCCTTAAGTCACCTAATCACAGACCTTACTTGTTTTTATTTTTTCTCATTTATAAATCATTCCATAAAAGCATGTGCTAAATGAATAAATGTAATGTAAAGCCCCATTCACACTGACAGTGATTTTATCACTGTTGTGAGGTAACCACTGAATAAAACACACACAAGGTTTCCACACAGAATTATGTTATTACATTTCTGCAAGTGTGAAATCACGTCACCACAAGAACAACTGATCAAATCACCTTCGTTCCATCTGCGATCTCACTGTAGTAGTGAATTACAATCTTTGAGTTCCTTAGACACAATCTGTTATTACACCCATAATTCTCTCTGCTTATTTCTCAACAGCTTGTATAAACAGAGGACACATCACACCTACAATATTAAAAGCTAGTCTCTCATAAATGTGTCATTCTTGCTCATGTTTTGGATTGGAGATGTCATCCCTGCTATTACTGCAAGATACACAGCCGGCCTACAGGTGTGTAAGTGTGTGATTGAATGTAATCGTGCATTATTCATGAGGCCGACACTGCTTACTGTATTCATGCTGTCGTTATATATTGTCAGCCTCTCAAGTGAAACGGGAATAGAAGTTGAGCGGACAGTCCTATAATACTGCTTTATGGTCAAGGAAACTGCATTTTTGTGAAAAGATGCAATGTATTTCACTTGATTGTAGTTTGAACCTCAAAGAAAGGGAGCCAAGAGAGAGAGGAAATCTGAAAATAAAGGAAGTTGTCAGACTCATTCTCTCCTCAGCTGTAACAAACACAGGATGTGCTCTCATGCACAAAGCTAATTGGACACTGGTTTGTCACCTCTCTTTCAATGCACCCCTCCTCGTCTCTTCTCTCCACATGCACACACACATTATGTGCTAGAAGGATGTAAAAAAAATGTTGGTGACAATTTTTATGAAGCCTGTATATATTCTTAATGCATTCATAAGGTCTTAGATTTGAACAGTTGTATGTTAAAACCACACAATATACCCTTCAATATTTATAATCAATCATTTTTACATTTTCAATTTTTTTAATTAACACCAGAAATAGTATTCCTTGACCATGTTATCAACTACAATGAGAATATGATGCTTCTCAATAGGCATATCTATCAACTCATCCATCATTACAGTTGCGTGTACTGTTCTAACTGCAAAACCACAGTAAAAACTGAAGTCCCCCTTGCTCTAGTCAAATCACAGCATGCTGCTAAAGATCTCTGTGTCTTACCTCCTGGACCCTCTAGAGAGCTGATCGATCCAATCTCCTCCAGGGACATTCTGTTATAGATACTCCCAGCCATAGTTCAATCTCTCTGAAGCCTCTTTTCCTGCCTCTAATTCACATGCGTTCCTTCCCTCTTTTCTGTTCCTGCACTTTTTTCACCTCCTTGACGTCAGCATCGATTTCCAGAAAGCCTCCCCACCTCTAATTCTTCCTCTCGCATGTCCCTTCCTAGATCTTTCATTTCTTGATTGTTCCCTCCCTGTCTTGTGGCACCTCAGGTTTCCTTGTTCTTCCCATTTTTGTCTTCCCTCTTCATCCCTCCTGTTGTAAGTTTAAAGGCAGTTTGGGCTTTCTGCCTCCTAATATCCTTCTATCTGACTCTAACAACACAGATTCCAGACACACAGGTTGCCAGAGAATTTCAGCCTCCTCCCTATCACTCCCTCTCAGCTGCTGAAGACTGTGACAGACTCACCAAGAAAGCTCAACATAACTCTAAAACCAAACGCAGAGACCTAATGAGAGGAGACAATGCAAAAGAAAGAGAGAGAGAATAGAGAAAAAAAGGAGGAGGAAGAGAAAATGGCTCATGCGAACAAAGAGTGAATTGGAAATTCTACTTAGGAAAAGAAGAATCACTTGAGAGCTCTCTATAAAATCTAATCTCCTTAAATGTCTCCTATGAAATTACATTGAAAGTGGAGACTTATTTAAGACTCTTGGATCTCTGTTGTTTTATTTGTTAGAAAATGTTTCAGATGAGCTCTCAACAATGGCTCAAACCCTGCCAAGATACGTCTGCAATGAGAGATCAATATGAAGTTTCAATTTGAAACATTTCTTGTACCTTCAAGCCGATCTGAATGATGCACTTTTATTTTGTCATTAGGAATAGGTAATATGTGACCCTGGACCACAAAACCAGTCATAAGGGTCAATTTTTTAAAATTTCCATTGATGTATGGTTTGTTAGGATCGGACAATATTTGGCCGAGATACATCTATTTGAAAATCTGGAATCTGAGGGTGCAAAAAAATCTAAATATTGAGAAAATCGCCTTTAAAGTTGTCCAAATGAAGTTCTTAGCGATGCATATTACTAATCAAAAATTAAGTTTTTTTTTTTAATTTACAAAATATCTTCATGGAACATGATCTTTACTTAATGTCCTAATGATTTTTGGTATAAAAGTAAAATCAATAATTTTGACCCACACAATGTAATTATGGCTATTGCTACAAATATACCCCAGCGATTTAAGACTGGTTTTGTGGTCCAGGGTCACATTCTTTTATAAACAGTTAAAGTGGTGGAGTGTTTGCAGTGCTTTTGTGGTGAGATGAGTGGTTGTTATCGCTGGAGACCTTTTAATATGAGCTCAGGCATGCAAAAATATCAACACCAGTTAATGCATACAACTTGAAATGTTTAAATTTCATAAATAAATTAGTATGCATTGGTCACTACTGACACATACTGTATACCTTGTTACCCAAATAATTAAAGTGACAAAAAAACAGCTACAATAAAATAAACCAAGAGGCAGAGACTGTGTGCTGTATTCATGCTGCAATGCGTGCTGGGAACCCAAGTGCCAGTATGGTACTATGGACATCACACTATTACAGTTAATCTGTAAATAAATACGAGATGTCTGTAATACAGACACAGATAAACACTGAGATTCTACAGCACAATGCTGCTACATCAATTATTCCCTGTTTCTGTTCAATGTGAAGTCACAGTAAACTATTTATATTTAATTGTAATATAGTGTAGAAATAAAACTAAAAATTATCATGCAAGCACAAGAACTATAATCCAACAAAATACGCTAAATTCACGCCAATTCATGCAAATGTTATACAGTGCGCTTTGTAAACATACACACTGTAAACAAACTCTCTAAATCTAAAACTTGTAATAATGAATAAATACAAAACAAAACAAACTGGAGAGTCCCTATTTGTGCACATTTCTAACAGCTGACTAAAGGAGTTGTATGTATGATGCTCAGTTAGCTGTCATAATGTCTGCAGCTTGTGTTTACTTGTGGCTAACCGGACCTCATTATCACAAGTGTCAACTGTGGTGAAATGAGGCTTGTATCCAGATCTCGATGTGTTCATATAGAGCTAAATTAGGACTTTGGATGACAGCAATGGCAAGAAAAACAGTTTCTTAAGGCGATCAGGTCAAGAAAACCAGCACATCTTTAGGGTGATGATATACTAAAGTGCTGAAGGTCAATGCTGACAAGCTAAGTGGAAAGTTGATTGGGCTCTTTCCAGTCCTCAGAAAGAAGTCCTTGCTAGTGCCATTGACCAACGACAGGCAACAAAAACTGGAGGCAGTGACATTCCCTATAATAAAGAGCCTGAGCAGTCTTGTCTTAACCCACTTTAGAACCTAGATCAGCTCAAGACATTCTGTCCAAGCACCACTTCATTCACTAATTGAGTAATGGAGCTGGCCTTCTGGATCAGCATGTTTAGGTGCTTACAATCTGCTGAAATGGCATTGCTCTCTCAGCAGACCACGATGCAGAAAGGCATGCAGGATACTACAGACTGGCAAAGCTACAGGTTTAAAACCTGAGCCGCATCTTAAAGTATAGCCACATTTCTAGAACAGTTATTATTCTAATCTGTCTGTTCTGAACCATTCCAAGCTGCATCTACTTCAAGTCCTGCAAAGAGAGATCCATGAGCTACCAACATGCCCTTATGCCTCGGTTGCTCAAGAGAGCTGTAATTATTAAGTCACTTTGGATAAAAAGCATCTAGCTAATGGGCACTTGGGTCAATGGCATGCCAAGTTCTTAGAAACGTGCTCTTTGTTTTCATCTTGGCTTCATATGGTTTCTAAATCTTTTATACCATTTTCAAGAAAAGTTTAGATATGACTAACATATTAACATATTTTCCTTACAACTTGATGTGTATCTTATCTCATCTATTATCTCTTATTGTTATTTTATTTTCAAAAAAATCTTTACATATATTTTCCAAGGTAAAAATACAGGTGCTGGTCATATAATTAGAATATCATCAAAAAGTTGATTTATTTCACTAATTCCATTCAAAAAGTGAAACTTGTATAATGTATACATTCATTCCACACAGACTGATATATTTCAAGTGTTTATTTCTTTTAATTTTGATGATTATACCTGACAACTAATGAAAACCCCAAATTCAGTATCTCAGAAAATTAGAATATTGTGAAAAGGTTCAATATTGAAGACACCTGGTGCCACACTCTAATCAGCTAATTAACTCAAGCTTACTGCCACAAAGGCCTTTAAATAGTCTCTCAGTCTAGTTCTGTAGGCTACACAATCATGGGGAAGACTGCTGACTTGACAGTTGTCCAAAGAACGACCATTGACACCTTGCACAAGGAGGGGCAAGACACAAAGGTCATTGCCAAAGGCCTTTAAATGGTCTCTCAGTCTAGTTCTGTAGGCTACACAATCATGGGGAAGACTGCTGACTTGTTCAGTTGTCCAAAGACGACCATTGACTTTTGCTGCACAGGAGGCAGTGCAAAGGTCAATGCAAAAGAGGCTGGCTGTTCGCAGAGCTCTGTGTCCAAGCACATTAATAGAGAGGCGTAGGGAAAGAAAAGATGTGGTAGAGAAAAAAGTGTACAAGCAATAGGAATAACCGCACCCTGGAGGAGATTGTGAAACAAAACCCATTCAAAAATGTGGGGGAGATTCACAAAGAGTGGACTGCAGCTGGAGTCAGTGCTTCAAGAACCACTACGCACAGACGTATGCAAGACATGGGTTTCAGCTGTCATACATTCCTTGTGTCAAGCCACTCTTGAACAACAGACAGCGTCAGAAGCGTCTCGCCTGGGCTAAAGACAAAAAGGACTGGACTGCTGCTGAGTGGTCCAAAGTTATGTTCTCTGATGAAAGTAAATTTTGCATTTCCTTTGGAAATCAGGGTCCCAGAGTCTGGAGGAAGAGAGGAGAGGCACGGAATCCACGTTGCTTGAGGTCCAGTGTAAAGTTTCCACAGTCAGTGATGGTTTGGGGTGCCATGTCATCTGCTGGTGTTGATCCACTGTGTTTTCTGAGGTCCAAGGTCAACACAGCCGTATACCAGGAAGTTTTAGAGTACTTCACGCTTCCTGCTGCTGACCAACTTTATGGAGATGCAGATTTCATTTTCCAACAGGACTTGGCACCTGCACACTGGTGCCAAACTACCAGTACCTGGTTTAAGGACCATGGTATCCCTGTTCTTAATTGGCCAACAAGGCTTCAAACTGACCTTAACCCATAGAAAATCTATGGGGTATTGTGAAAAGAGGAAGATGCGATATGCCCAGACCCAACAATGCAGAAGAGCTGAAGGCCACTATCAGAGCAACCTGGGCTCTCATAACACCTGAGCAGTGCCACAGACTGATCGACTCCATGCCACGCCGCATTGCTGCAGTAATTCAGGCAAAAGGAGCCCCAACTAAGTATTGAGTGCTGTACATGCTCATACTTTTCATGTTCATACTTTTCAGTTGGCCAAGATTTCTAAAAATCCTTTCTTTGTATTGGTCTTAAGTAATATTCTAATTTTCTGAGATACTGAATTTGGGGTTTTCATTAGTTGTCAGTTATAATCATCAAAATTAAAAGAAATAAACACTTGAAATATATCAGTCTGTGTGGAATGAATGTATACATTATACAAGTTTCACTTTTTGAATGGAATTAGTGAAATAAATCAACTTTTTGATGATATTCTAATTATATGACCAGCACCTGTATATTTTTCCACAATTATTACATAATTTTTTTGTGTGTGAGTCGCACCACATGACATTTTACAATCTGAACTAACCTTGCCTTGTCATAAAAAAGTCTGATATTTTAAAGGTCTGAAATTTGATATTTTAAGAGACTAACTGACCTTGACACACAGTCATGAGGGTGTGCTGTTTTATGTTTTTCTGCATGATGATGAAAGTTCATCTTCAGTTTGCATTAGAAATTATGGAATTACAATAAAATTCCAATTTATTTAATAAGGTTTTCTTTTCAAGAATTTCATTCATTTAAAGAGTCTTTTTTTCATTGCCTTATCAGGACAGTTGTATCACGCAGACATTTTTTATTTTATGCCTAAAATACATTCATTTTAATTCAGAAAGGTGGAAAAACTCATCACAGAATGGGTGCCATGGGAACTGCACCTCACTATACCTCAATTCACTCCAAATATATGCTTCCTCTCGCCAGCTACTGTAACTGAATAAGCAGTGTCTTGTTGTTCCTTCACAACGGGGCATGAAGTCCCTTTCCAAAACCTTCACCCTCTCTGCTCCTCTCAGGACAAATGAGCTGCCAACCTGCACCCAAATTGCTGAAACACTTTTTCCACCAGCACTTATCCACCCCACACGCTTAAACAAATTCTCTCACATTTATTTTCCCTTCTGTGCATTTCTCCTCCACTCTAGCTTGTTTCCTAATCTAGTTTAGAGGCCAATTTAGCCCCTATGCACTTCCAATGACAGAATTATGTTAATACTGGCAAATATCAGGTCTAAAGTCCTTGTTTCTCTTATTTTACAGTCTACAAAACCTCCTGAGTAGTCATCAGAGGACAGATAGCACATGGCCAAAACAAACATCCTGAGGTAGGTAGTATGGCTGCAGCCCCAGAGGGAGTAACTCAACATCTGGGTCACTAACCTGTGAATAAGAGTAACGTGTTCCAGGTTGCACCATTTATTATTCACACAAATGGGAAGTTCACCTAATTTTTCTTGGTCTCTTGGTCTCTTTTCTCTCTGTGTGCACAATCCATTAAGTGCGATCACAGAGCTGAAAGTATAGGCTCTGAGCCAAGATTCTGTGCCGTGTAAGAGATTACAATGTGTGTATTCTCATGACTCCAGGTCAGCACTGAGAGCTCATTCATTTAATACCAGAAACATGCACAATGACAGAGGGATGGTAATGTCTGAGAAATGACTTACAATTCACGGTGATGCTGATTTACAAGGTGCTTTAAGTATACACTCAGGGGTATCTTTGGTAACATTTTACAATATGGTTCGAATTTGTTAATGTTAGTCAACACTTTAGGTATCAGAAACTAAAAATGAAATAATTTTTACAGCATTTATTAATCTAGGTTAATTTATGTATAAACATACTGTTGTTCATTGTTAATTCACGCTTGTTTAAAATACATAAACTAATGTTCATTTACACAACTTTAAAAATGTCAAAAATGTATCAGTATAAATTAACATGCAGTATTGTTCACTGTTAGTGCATTACACATAATGCATTAACTAATGTTAACAAAAACTTCATTGTCAAAGTGTCGCTAATTAAACTAGAATAACTTTTAATTATAATTTATAAATTCTGATTTTATTTTCTCCAGTCTAAAGTGCTTTGAGGTAATTAAATGGCAAAAAAAATTAAAAGTGACATGTAATGTCTGCACCATTAGAGGCACAAACTGAGCTGCAAAAACACTTTCTCATCTTTCATTGTTTAGAAAAAAACAGTCCCACCTAAAACTAAACAAAAATGCACACTTCTCTTTTAATTACGGTAAGAAATTCTAAAAATCTAAAATCTAAATCATTGAATACCTATATACTTTTTACTGTATAATATACATAATCATATACATAGAAATTCTAATATACATAATCTTTATACTTTAATATCTGGATCCCGTTATAAATTCCCAATTCTTAGTTTATGTTACTTTTTCATCATCCCTTCTCAACACCAACTCCCCTGTTCTCAGAATAGTTTCTGTACAGGAGGATGTGATCATCTCTCTGTTTTTGTCTTTGTTTCAACAAAAGAACATCATAACAGAACAATGCATTGATTTCATTCTGTGTAGCTGTCCAGAGAAATACAATGATATTGACTCAAGTGTCTCTTCAGTGAAAGCTAGGTCTGAAGCTTGGCAGATGTGTGGATACTCAGTGAAGCACAAACATTTAATCCCAGTTCATTGTGGGCTTTCAGCCAAAAATGACTGACTGGCTTGTTATGGTTGTCACTGACTTTCCCTCCTCATTATATCACAAAACCCTTTTGTAGATTAACACGGTTTTGGACTGGTAACAAACTCTAAGTTCAAAATCATTAAGATAATGCATCTTACCTGAGTCAGAGCTGGCGGATGCTACTGGCATTTTCGTTTTCTTTGAGCGTCTGTCCACGTACCAAATTTGTCAGAGGCCAACTAGAGAAAGAGAGAGAGAGTTTCTGTGTGAAAATCACATGGTCAGCCCAAGTATTTACCCCAAATCCACCCTCTCTGCAGAGAGCTGCAATAAATTCAGTTCTGGTTAGATTACTTACAAATTGTAGTTTGTTACTGAATACAAATTACATGACGAAAACTGTAGTTAGTAGTTAGTAGCATATTTGTCACGGCCAGTGAAGGAAACAAGGAGGAAGGATCTAATTGCAGATTTTTTTTAAATAATCATCTTTAATACTCCAATAAGATCAACCAAAAATCACAAGAGAAAAACTTGTGGCAGTAATGAAAAACATAGGAAAACTAGCTGGATGAGAAACCAGACTAGAAATGGAATATAAACATTACGGTAATCTACACATTTTGGGTAATGTATTCTGATTACTTTTAGATTACTTTTTATGTAACTTGTTTATCACATAGATTTAAACAGGATTATTTTGCATGTTAATCTAAAAAACTACAAAGAGAAAAATATATATTATATACTTTATCAACAACACGAAGTGCCAAGGTTTCTCTAATGCAGGGAGTTTGTGATTTGATAAAAAGCTAATTATTTCAATCATACAAATGCAAATTTAAAGAATTTTTAAAGTAAAAATAATACTTGAACAATATATTTTTTTTTTTTTTACTTGCATGTCAGTGTGACTATTAACTGACATTGGAAAAACATGAATATTAAGTTTTTGAAAACTTGTAAATATTTTAGGTCAAAATAACGTGAATATGTAATTATGTAATCCATAAAAACACAACTGTAATCTAATTATAAGCATTTAATAATCTAATTATAAATATGTTTTGATGAAATAATTTTTAATTCTACATGAAACTGAAATAACTCTCAAATCATAATTTGAAGCAGAAACCATCCAATTTCAGGTAAGCTAACAAACATTTATTCTAAACCAGTGCTTCCCAAACCTGTCCTGGAGGCCCCCCTGCCCTGCACCTTTTGTATGTCTCCCTTATCTAACACACCTGATGCCACTCATCAACTCGTTAGTAGAGACTGCAAGAACTAAATTGGGTGTGTCTGATTGGGGAGACATACAAAATGTGCAGGGCAGGGGGTCCTCCAGGACAGGTTTGGGAAGCACTGTTCTAGATGTTCACATAAACATGTTACATGAAATATGTTTTGTTCTCTCTTGAGGAAGTTGTGCATTACAGTATCCTAGTGGGAAAATAAATGTGTGACGCCATGGACAAATTTGGCAACTCTCCCACACTATTTTAGCAGCACACCTGGATACACACACAGTTAAATGGCACTTTATATCGGGTAGTTTAAAGGCGCTATCTTACGGCGTGACACATCTACTACACACACAGTATGTTAAATATAGCTCTCACTGAAGCTGTTAAACTCTGACTGTGCACCTCAGCAAGACTTTGCATAACCCAGCTGAATGTGCATGAGAGAGAGAGAGATCGTGTAAGTGTGTGTGTGTTATGCTCCAATGCTCTTTACCAGTCTCCTTAGCTTATTGTCAAAACCAAACCCTAAGCACAGAAACACGACAGCATTTGAGCATGGAGAACTACTAACATGGTAATACAGAGTTTCTGGAGACAATGAGCAGGGTGTAATATTAATGATAACATCAAAACATAAATCAAGAAGTTTCCCTTTAGTTTACAGGACGAACAAAAACAAAATCACAGTGTTGCTCTTGTGAAAAGTTGCTATTTTTGTTTTCTTTGTGCACAAAAAGTATTCTCGTAGCTTTATAACATCACGGTTGAACCACTGATGTCACATGGACTATTTTTTCAGTTGCATTGCTGTCTATGCAGTTTCAGAAAGCTCTCGGATTTCATCAGCAATATCTTAATTTGTATTCCGAAGATGAACGAAGGTTTTACAGGTTTGGAACAACATGAGGGTGAGTAATTGACAGAATTTTCATATTTGAGTGGACTATTCCTTTAAGACTGAGTGATATACCTCTATGTTATCTCTCTGTTACCGTCTCTCTCTCCTTCTAACATGTCTGTTGTGACACTGGCTTCCCTCAGTGGCAGATAACCCAGCAATCAGCACAGGAGCCTGAACACAGCTGTGTGTGTTAGTGACAAGTGAGAGATAAGACATGCGAGTGATAGACGAAATTACATCTCTTAACACAAGACAAGGACTAGAAAAGCATCTCTTCCTTTAAGCAATGAAAGGAGCCAAAATACAGGGTACATCTTGAAGCAATCCTCATCTCACATTCTATTCATTCTTAACAACGCTCTACAAAAACGGTGAGGTCTGTCTCTATCCCATTAGTGTCACCAAATGAGATTCCCGGTCTTATTGTTCTAGATTCATTAGCGTAAATAACTTGCTTTGGAACAACTCAACACAATCTTATGGCGATTCATCACTATTTTACCTTTTGGCCAACAACCTTTTGGCTATTTCTTATGAATTCCTACAATCTCATTTTCATACAAACTACTTGAGCTCCACTGATGGTAAGGTTTAGAGATAGGTTGTGGTGAAACCTTTTTCCAAAAGTCATACATTTCTGTACAAATCACATCATATTGCATAAGAAATTGCCAGCTCGTAAAATATCTTATCTTAACTAACTAAAACCATTAAAAAAATCATTTTTGTTACTTAATTAAAATAAACATTAACTGAAATTTTTTTTTAAATAAACTCAAACATCTTTTCTCATTTTCATTTAGTTTAACTTGATGCATCAAAATAACTAAAACTAAAATAATGAATAATGAATAAAAACTATGTATACACATTTAATTTTAAAACAATAAAAATGGCAAAAACACAACAATTTACTATTAACTTAATTACTATTAACTAAACTTTAAAAGGAAATTAGAAAATATAAAAATAAAAATAATTCAAAATATTATTATTTAAAAAAATATAGCCTAGTATCTCAATTAGATTTCACTTAATGTTTTAGTTTAATGTTAAACAATAGTCAAATTGTCCAATATTCCTGTAATCCCATGTGAGAAGTAAAAACAAAGCATGTTAATAATTTTCACCATTTATATATTATTGTAGACTTGTCAGTGACAGCTGTCAATTGACTGACAGCTCCACCCTCAAAGAGCAAATACAAACACTCCAGATGATTTACAGGCTCTAATTGCCTGCTATTTTCTGATCAGCTCACATGTTGGCCTGCAGTCAGATTCGTTCTTGCTGTTTACAGTCACAGGGGCAGGTGTGATTTTTTACGATAACTATTTCAGTGATATCTGACAGGTAGTGAGAACATATTCTGTGCCATTCCTTACAACACCACAAACATTAAGCAGATATGCACCGTAATCATATAAGATTCATATGAGTAAAAAGCTGTGGTAAGGATCTAAAATTCAAGACCTCCATTGTGTTATTCATGTGTTATTTGCTACTTGCCATTTACTGGTGCTTCTTAACACACAGCAAGACTTAATTTCTAAGGTCACCTCTGCAATCTGCAACCTTTAAACGAACTGAGCAATCTTTTGAACATCAGCCCTCCACCACCCGATTTAAGTCTCATGACGTAGTCAAGGTTCCAAACAGGTTCCCCAAAAGACCCCCTGTCCGCCACTGTTCAGAAAAAACAGGTCACCTACAAATGACTTACTTAAAGTAGTGACTGCGCATTATATAAAATGGACAAAATTTCACACCGTTAACAATCAATTTTAGCTCAGTTTAAGAACACAACTCTAAGAAACCAACATTCAAAAAAGGCACAAACCCACAGGTATTGGTGAATCTGGGCTAAAAATAGCCCTTTTCAGCTCCCTCAGGTTGGGCTTCTCATTACTTTACATGGGAGAATGGTTGTAACCAAGACAACCATAAGCGCCTCTCACACACGCTGCTTCTATTTTTTTGCTTTTCTCCTTTGTGCCCGTTCGCCATGGCAACAACACGGACTGCATTAAATAGTAATTACAATCTACACCAAGTAGTGGTTTTTGAGCAAAAGATATGGGGTACAGTTTCTAATTTTTTAAAAAAAAGTTACTACATTCATAATTTAACACAACCTGAAATTCAATTTATAGAATAGCTAGTCTACTACTAAATAAAATATTAAGGTCATAGATTTTCATTAAAGGGGTGGTTGACTGTTTTATTTCTAGGCTCAACTGTGTTTACAGGGTGCAGTCTAATGTGTTAATGCTGCGTTTTAAAAAAAAAAAAGCATTATTTTTCACATAATTTACCTTTATTCTACGCCGCTCTGTCCCTTTCTTCTATAAACGTGCTGATGATTTCCTGCTTTTATGAAGCCCCTCCCAACCGCATGCATGTCCATGTTTAACGCTTATCATAGCTACGTGAAAAATAGAGACAGAATCGCGATTCATATATGAACAGATTTTTTTTTGTAGTTTTGACGGCATGGCAACAACTCTTCCTCTTCTCTAAAGCAGCGCAACATAGCCTCGCCCCCTTTATTGCATGTTCCTGGGGGCGGTGTTTATCTGGGTTTGTGATGTCACAAACCTGGGAAGTACCTTGTAGTAGTCCCTACAAGCCATTTTTGTAGGCATTAAACTGCCTTAATTTTAAAAGACGATATCTCTGTTTGCATTGAACTTTCAGCATCGTAACCAAACAGCAACATTACACACTAACCAACGTTAAAAAAGTGAAATCACAATCAACAACCCCTTTAAAATGTTTTATGAAGAAAATCCATTCTTTCACTAGAACATCGTTTCCCAAATTGGAGTTTGTGAGTTGATGAAAAGCTAATAATTAAATCAAATGTAACATCAAAATAAAAAATTGGCCAGCACAACTATTCTTCTTATCAAATTGCAATCAAATTAAAGGCTGCAATTTAATTAACAAAATATATTGTCAGTTGCTCTGCATGTTTCAGAGTGACACTGTGTTCATTTACACGCGCACAGCTTATAATTATGTGTTTTCAGGGAGCATTTACACAAAACCATTTTCAAGTAAAAACTGAAAACTTTTTATGCATTTGGCCATTTATTTACATGACAATGGTATTTTGGGGCCCTGAAAAGGCAAACTTTTGAAAACAGGTTTCAAAGATTTTGAAAACTATATCGTTATCAGCTACAAAAAACTACAAAAGCACAAATTTTTTTGAAAATGGTGCCGTCATGCGCATGTGTATTACGTGTTTAGTCTATATATGTGCGTATGTGCGCAGGTGCACAGTGTTTCTTTACAATGCAACATCGCTAAGTACAGGCCTGGCATTTTGTACAGGCCTTGCATTTTTAGTAATTTTCAGTAATTTCAATGTACACTAGGTTCACTTCACTATTTAAATTCACATCATTTCATTTTTTTTTTCAAGTTTACAGCATTTCACCAATATCCTGTTGAAATAAAAGCTTGAGGGTTTGAGTGTTTGAAAGTGACGAATTTAAGACATAAGTATTTGTAATGCAACTTGTAGTGTTATAAGTTTTACAAGCTGGTTCTTGTAAGAGTGAGCCTAAGTGTGAACACACATAAAAGTGACTTGAGTCTAGGTTCTTTGTGCCTGCTGAATGTCTCAGCAACAGCAATATGAGATATTGAAGCAATATGCATAGATGCATATTTGCTAGCTATTTTAAATGCAACTTAATGTGTTTTATATTTATCAGGATTTGAGGGTATTTTTCTAAAAATCATACGTTTTCATACGAATCACATTCATACAAGCACAATCAGACAAGCACAGTTTTCCTCTAGTTGTGTTTCTTCAATAAGAAGCACAGATAACATATGTGACCCTGGACCACAAAACCTTAATCTTAAGTCGCTGGGGTATATTTGTAACAATAGCCAAAAATACATTGTATGGGCCAAAATTATAGATTTTTCTTTTATGCCAAAAATCATTAGGACATTAAGTAAAGATCATGTTCCATGAAGATATTTGGTAAATTTCCTACTGTAAATATATCAGAACTTAATTTTTGATTAGTAATATGCATTGCTAAGAACTTCATTTGGACAAATTTAAAAGCAATTTTCTCAATATTTTGATTTTTTTGCACCCTCAGATTGCAGATATTCAAATAGTTGTATCTCGGCCAAATATTATCCTATCGTAACAAACCATACATCAATGGAAAGCTTATTCAGCTTTCAGATTATGTATTATGTATAAATTGACCTTTATGACTGGTTTTGTGGTCCAGGGTCACATATCAAAGAACTTGATATTTAAAGTCTGTAGTTTAGAACATTAATTGTTTTATTTTAGAACAATAATTTAGAACTTTATTTGATATTTGAAATTTGAACATTCAAAACAAGCAATGTCCTTGGCAACCAACGTATTGCTGGAAAAATACAATTTATAAATGTTTGAGCGGCCAAATACACACTGACAACACATGATTTTCTACTTGCTGCTGTTAGCCGAAGGCAGGGTAGTATTTATCATTTCTGAAGAACCTCTCAGCATGATTCCTTGTATTCCTTGTCCGATAATTTATTGTGAACTTTCTGGTGCACAAGTACTTCTGAATTACGCAGCTACAGCTGTGTTAAAGATACACACACATGAGCTCAATTAGCTTAACCAAAAGCAGTCAGGACAGCAGATGACAGTAGGAGATCAGCACTAACAGCACTGTAGCATTATCTCTCCGGCTACGCAGCTGCAGCGACGGTTGCCTGGCAACACACAAAATCCCAAGAGCCTCTACTGTAGGGTATTTCAATGGAGCAAAAGAACTAGGAAATTGGAGAGTAAATCTTGTTAATAGTGCTGCTCTGTGTTTAGGCATGTAATTTAGAAATTGATGTTCTTTATTATGTGCTTGTGATGTACATTATTCAAGTAAGCGGTTTCAGGGCAAACTGTGGTCAGAAGTGTTAATGGTTTGGCTTTGTGTGTTTACACACAGATAATTAAATAAGCAAATTTTGTTATTGGGCAGCTGTTGTGCCACCTGGTGTACAGTAATGTGCCAAACGAGTGACAGAAAACCTCTTTTCATTGCATGTTGATGTCTCACAGTATAGTGATATTCCATCGAAGACGTGTATACCATAAATTACCTTACGGCCAAACTCAATTTTCAAATCGAATCTGAAATATGAAACATCTTAGACCTTCTGAGGTCCAATACCACATCTTACAATGTCACTTCTTTTTATTGAGTGCACAGATACAACACTGGAAACAGTTCCTGGAGCTGCACACGTGGGTAAAGCTGTCACACACAGTGAGTGGAACAGAAGCAGAGAGGTCATGTCATGTTTATGAATGAGACACAGAAATGAACGTGGGAGTTGAAGAGGTGTCGACTTTCCCACACAAAAGCCAGCACACACATGTTAAAAGAACAGATAATTGATTCAAATAGCCCATAATAGGACATCTAGGAGATGAGCTACAACTAGCAATCAGATAAAAGATAAAACAAAATAATAAGAATAAATTAAATAATAATAGAAAGTTCTTGTCATTTTTGTTAGTATTTCTTTTAAAATGTCTATATAGTTTTCATTAATTTTCATTTCACTTTCAGTTTTAGTTATTTTTATTTAAAATAAATTAATTATTAATTATAGTTAACTAAAACATAAACATTAAAAAAAAGAAATAAAAAAAATCAGCTTTGCATCACAGGAATAGGAATTATATTTTAAATTATATTTAAATAGAAAACAGTTTATATATTTATGTGTGTGTGTGTGTGTGTGTATATATATATATATATATATATACTGTATATGCAATAAATTGAAAATATAAATACAATAAATATAATACCTTAACTATAATAACTCTAATACAAATACATATAATTAAATTAAATGAACAAATAATAACATAAAAATGTAATTGTCTCACAACCGTAAGAGAAAAGATCAAATAAAATGGAACAAAATATATAATAATAATAATAATCACAAAATAAATGTCCATTAACAGAAACTATGGACTAAGCATCATGCAGTAGAGCTGCATTTTTGCAGTTTACAACAGCTATCATCGTTTTCTAACCACTTATGAAGTGAAAACAACTAAAATATAATAAAAGCTCATAAAACCAGTATGATAAAAAGAATCTGACAAAGTCTTCATAATAGGTGACGTCACTGTGAATTATCCGAACTGTTAATTAGCTAACTGCAAAAAATATATATATATATTATATCAATCTACACAGCATAGCATGCTTTTCCTTTTAAAATAGCCTAAACACATTTAGCAATGCAAAGTATGGTACAGTGATGGAATCAGACAGTAAAGCACATAATTTAATGGTACTGAATAATTTCCATTTTCTAGTAGCCTTCTTCAAAAAATCTAATATTATCATGGTACCAGAAAAGCCTGTAATACCATGGTATTTTTGTGTGAGCATCTTAGATAAACACTGATATTAGTAATATAAGACTAAAATTCAGTCCAAATCAAACTACTTGTAGTATAGCCTAGGTTTGTCGCGTCGCTCGCAGAAAGGGGTGTATTGAGCTCGAGCTGTTTCGCTATCCGTCATGAACGTCTTTGACTCACCTGTGATGTCCGACAGGGTGAAACAAACCAGCAGTGCACGTCTTTCACTTTTTGCAGACGGTGGTCATGATGCTGGTCGCTGAATTAACGCGTATAATCCATCTGCTCTCCAACCATTAATAAATTCAGGTCTTATTTACCGCAAACACACCTGACAACCCAGCAACCAGTGAGCCTAATAGACAGCAATATCATCAGAACAGAACACTTTAAGCTAGATCATCAACTCAGTCAGTATCTCATCACCTGATGACTAAACAAATATTTAAACAATCTGTGTAACCGCTTTACATCATCACGTCTCTAACCGGCGGCGATGCGCTTTTGTTGTATTGAGATGCTATGAGTCTTAAAGGGGCAACACACTCCACGCCTCTCTGCGGACCCCACCACACCACCTCTTCTACCCAGTCTCAAATCACTCAGACCTTTACGGCTTTAAAAGCAATTCACCATATACCGCAGTCTCTGTCTTTACATACTATTAAATTATATTTATTCTTTAACAACTCTAACCAACAGCAAGTTTGGTTCTTTTCCCAAAAGTAGACCCTTGAGGCGGTAGGCTTCTTGAAATAAAAACATATATTACCATATATGTCCAAATATATGGTAATAGCATGGAAGGTTTTTAGTCGTGGACTATTTTTAATGATAGTATTTTCACCTTCATTTACAAGATAGCTATGAAAATCAATAGACAGATTAATAAAAATATTTTTATTTTGAAATTTTATACGTTTTTGCGCACAGTAGGCTATAGCATGGTATTGCATAAAGTACATTAAAGAAAGCCTATAAAATGATTTTTTTTTTTTTTTTTTGTTCAGTGCAACATGAATAGTAAAGCTATTTTTATATATTATTTTTATTATTTATCATATAACAATAAATACCAAAAGTTTCAAACTGTGATTCATAAAATAATGAATATGGCCAAATATTTAAAATATAAAAATATTGTTGATTTCCCCCATCTAGTGGTATACAAATGTACTAGTTCGGACACAATCTCTCTTTATTTAAGAAAAGGTATTTTTTAAAAAATGAAGACAGAATTCAAGAGTTCAACATTCAGTATTTTTTTATTATTGTCAATTTTGTCATTGAATAATAAATTATTTACAATTGTCTTTCACAAAGCATAAATCAACTCATAAGAGAGAGGAAGAGAAAAAGAGAAAGAGGCTGATAGAGATGTACAGATCATGAGGTGTTTTTGGAGCCTCATTTTGATGAGGGTTTGGCTCATGCTGGTTTCTGCTGTTCAGTAAACTCATTTATTATCATAGAGATGGATGGATGAAGAAAGCCACTGCACCAGCCACAGAGAGGAGTCACATCACCATAACAAGTCTTCCACACTGCACAGAAACCAAAAAACAATCATTTTAATATCTCCAACAGGGGTTTGTCTGAATATCTCTGGACTGACTGCGACTGACTGAGCAGGTGCATTTGTATCTCTGGGATTAAATATAGCATGCAATGATACAAAACTTCAGAGACAAAGATATTCCAGCATGTTCTCTCACTGCTCACCGGGGCCTGATGTCCTGTTCAGCTTCACCGAACAGCAGTTCAGCCACAGCGGCCTCAGGGGTGGATCGCTTCCCATATCTGAAGAATGAGAAGATGATTCAAGTCTGTAGCAAGTTACATGCTTAGTGTTTGCTCATTTCCATTACTCCAAGTATGAGCAATAGTATTAGCGATGCTAGCTTGGACAAACAACACCAAAAAGTATTACAATCCAACTTCCAGATTTAACTAAAAGAACCTGATCTTCCAGATAATTGTAGATCAATTCACAAATATAAAGAATTCAACAAGAAACAGAACCAAAATAACACGATCGTCATTTAATTGTGGCCTTTTAAGGTTAAACTCGTTGCAGAAAATATCAGGGTACATCTCTAGCATGCATCATCAGAGACGTAACCAGACATGTTAATCCCACTTAATAACAATCTATCTTAACGCGCAGCACAATAATGAGGGGCTTCGTACAGGTTGAAGGATATCTGGCAACTCAGCCCACCCCTCGCACACATGTGAGTGTTCGGGTAAAACCATAGCAACGCACAATTTGGTAAAACCATTAACAAAAAAAGTGGTTTTGTTTAAACTGTAAACTAGATTGAGTTCATTCGCCTGCATGGGAACCTTTTTGCATTGCTCACTGGGACTAAACACAAATCAATTCAATTTACTTCTTTAGGGCTTTCACAACACGGCATTAGAAGTAATTACAGCTTTCAAATAATAAAGCCTTATAAACAATTTAAATATATATTTTATTTCAGTTGTATTTTTAGTTGTTTTAGGACATCAACTTAAAGTAAAAGGAAATTAATGTTTCCTTGGCAACTAGCTGAAAAAAAAAAAAATCTTTTTACTATGATATTAATATTTAATATCATAACTGTTCCTGCTATAGTACTTTTTGTAAGGCATATTTAAACAAATCTAATATCAGCTCAAGTAATATCCCAGTGACTGGAAAAAACGTAACACAGTGGTTCAGTAAATGACGTCAATATGAGAGAGATGTGCTAGAAATAGTGCCATTAATATAGGCATCATACTCTCCATTATCATCTGAAAATGTTTGTTGGGCCATTAGCCGGTTTCTGCCGATTTTCTACAGAATCATGTTTCAAGAATCATCTGAACGGGCGTCAATCATAAACATGAGCAGAACAAATTTGTGTTTAAATTGTTTGTAAAACCATTCTTACATGTTTTGTCACATTCAGTTCAGTGTGATCATTTATGCAAGATACTTTTAAAAACAATTTACACAGAAATTCATTCTACTGACTTAAGTATTAATAACTTACAATAATGAGACATGAACAAACATTATTAATTTAGGTTAATGTTAATTTACACACATACTATTTTTCAGTGTTTAACGTTTATATTTATTAGATTAACTAATGTTCATTTACAATATAACTTCAAGTGCACAGATTCAGAATTCATTATTAATCTACATTAACAAATGCTGTAAAAGTTTTGTTTATTAATAATTCATGGTGACTAATGTATTAAATAATGTGTTGCTAAAAATATGAAAAGAAAAATATAAGTTTAATGGCATTTCCATTTAGTTAATGAACATTCTGAAGTACTGCATATATAATGTTCAAACAATAACATCACCCATAATATTTGGTAAATGAAATCCAATACTTGTTTCTTACTAATTTTGGGTTGCTGATTCCAAAAATCAAGCATGTATGATGTGCATTTCATAGCATTTGTGCTTTTGACATGATTCCTATCTTTCTCTTAGCCAGATTAGGAATATTTGTTCACATTTATACATTTTCACATATATGAATGATCCTGAAGACATTATTTTATGCTGAATTCGGATTTCAAGGTTAAAATGATTGCCAGTGACAGAAAAAATGCAAACATGACAAGTTTTTCCACTACATCTGTAGGTGTTTTACACATCCATATGGTGATAGAAAATTACAGATTCTGTGGAGGGGAAATTATCTTTATTTTTTATTTACTTGTGTTTATGTATAGTTCTTTGACATTAAATTAAGTTTAAAATAATTTCTTCCCTTCCTTAATTGATTTTAAGTACACTTTGAACATTTATTTTTGTCATTAAAACTGAAAGATTTGACATTTGACTGCTTTTGTTTTTTTAATAATGGCATTACAGCTGATACATAATATAATTTGAAACATGACGGAAACTGTTTATTGATATTTTTGAATTTAGCATCAGCAAATAATGTAACATTAGGCCTTTTTTGCAAATCTGCTGAATTTTTTCCAGATGCAGGGCTGTGTGTTATCATCAGTGCTATTAACCCCTTTAATGCTGATTTATCTGACACAATTTGCTCTGACACATGGAATCATACAAAGGTAATGGACAGGTAATTCTAGCCTCACCTCTGTCGTGTGATGAGGTTGATGTAGTGTCTTAGAGCCGTGTGGTACTTGGCCATCTCGTCTGGACCCACATCTCCCGCTGGAGGTTCTGGTTTGGGTGGGTAAGCTTCAGCCAGGCTGCTGAGACACACTATGACACACAGCACAAGAGCCAGCGGCACGGTCCAGGATCTCAGTGCACTCGCCATCTGATACACACAAACAGAAAACCTTTGGGATTCATAGAAGTAGGGTGTACTTTTGATTCAGATGAACTCTGAACAGCGAGTGCCAAAGCCTGTGCATTTCAAATATACCATTAAACATTTGCTGTAGATTTTCTACTCTTGGTCTATTGACAGCCTCAATAGATGTTAAACTCAATGTTAAACAGTTTTGTCAAGTTCACTAGATGCACTTTGCTATGGAGCTATCCGATGCCATTATCAACTAAATGGTATTTGCTTTAAAGAGTGAAAGAAGCAGAATGCTACTTACTCTGCAGTAGATTTTCAGGCCCAGAAGGATTGTGTAGAGCTGATGTTGGTTGTTGGCGTTGATCTGCTTCTCTCTCACCAGACCGGGATGTTTTTATAGCTCGTGAGACCCCAGAGGGAGGTCCAAACCCCACCCAGCACTTACACACAACCAGAGTGTTAATGATAAACTAATGAGTCATTGGCACAAGCCATCCAACCCTATGATCACAATGGTACTCTGAACATTAACAAGACTGCTGTAGAATATGGATTCAAATTGAATGCACTGAGAGTGATCCAGCCAATAGTTTTATTTTTTAAATCTCAACAGTTGATGATGAGCATTTAAAATGGTTCAAATAAAACTGAGTATTGTTAAGTTTTCATAGTATAGTCGATTTAACACTGCTAAATAATCCAGCAAATATCGTGAATATAATCATAATGGACACTGGTTAAGCATAACATGCATAAGTATACACTGCAAAAAAATGTTTTTCTTACTTAGATTTTTTGTCTTGTTTCTCCATCCAAAATATCTAAAAATTCTTAAATCAAGAAGAATTTTCTAGACAAGTAAAAGTTATTGTCTTGTTTTCAGCAAAAACATGTCAAAATTAAGTGATTTTTGCTTGAAACAAGCAAAATAATCTGCCAATGGGGTAAACAAAATAATCTTGTTTTCTGTTTGAAATAAGATTTTTTCGGACGCAACATTCATCTAGTTCAATATATAGTTAATCTATAGCAAATTGTACAAAGCACTGCAAAGCACGGCGTGGTTTCCTATGGTGCGAGAAAGTCAGAGTTGTGAGATATAAACTCGCAATTGCGAGAAAAAAAGTCAGAATTGCGAGATATAAACTCGCAATTGTGAGAAAAAAGCCAGAATTGCGAGATAAAAAGTCGCAATTGCGAGAAAAAAGTCAGAATTGCGAGATAAAAAGTCACAATTGCGAGAAAAAAGTCAGAATTGCGAGATAAAAAGTCGCAATTCCGAGTTTATATCTCAGAATTGCGAGTTTATATCTCAGAATTGCGAGTTTATAGCTCGCAATTGTGAGAAAAAAGTCAGAATTGTGAGATAAAAAAGTCGCAATTGCGAGAAAAAAGTCAGAATTGCGAGAGAAAAAGTCGCAATTGCGAGTTTATATCTCAGAATTGCGAGTTTATATCTCAGAATTGCGAGTTTATATCTCAGAATTGCGAGAAAAAAAGTCAGAATTGCGAGATAAAAAGTCGCAATTGCGAGTTTGTATCTCAGAATTGCGACAAAAAAAGTCAGAATTGCGAGATAAAAAGTCGCAATTGCGAGTTTATATCTCAGAATTGCGAGTTTATATCTCAGAATTGCGAGAAAAAAAGTCGCAATTGCGAGTTTGTATCTCAGAATTGCGACAAAAAAAGTCAGAATTGTGAGATAAAAAGTCGCAATTACCTTGTTTTATTTTTTATTCAGTGGCGGAAACGGGCTTCCATACGACCCAGATTGCGTCCAACAAAGTGAAGTAAAATTTCAAGCTTTGTACACTATTGTCTTAGTATCACGAACCATGACATTAAACGAGTATTACAGAGGAATACTCGTTTGGATACCTGATCTTTTGTGTGTGAACGTGTCCTGTCGCACTATGACACAACTGTGGTGATGGGGCTTTTGATGAAAAAAATTTCTCTCAAATCTATAAATGATAGACGTTCATTTAGAAGAAAAGTCAGGAGGTAACTGAGAGCTGGAAATGTTAATTATATCTCATTGATTACTAAAGAAGGCAGGTGGTGGTTCATCAATATCTGGATCAGTTAACTAGCCAGTGGAATTAATCTTCGAGTGTTTTAATGAGGCCACCCTAATTATCAGATCCCTCAAATTACAAATATTGACAAACAATTCAGTTCTGTTCTAGCATAATTGTTGGGAATTTGGGAAATTTAATAATATACAATAATGCAAATAGTATGGAGGAACAGACAAATCAACACAATCTCAAGGCAGTTTATAACTATTTTACATTTTGGTGAATTGGTGGCTAATTTGTATGAATTTGTGTGATCTCATTGGTTTTTATATGATCTGCTTTCGTCCCAGTGACGGTTATGTTTAGAGGCAAAGGATATAGCCTACAAAATCCCATCTTGTTTTCCTGAGATCTGTCTGGACAAATCCCAAACACTGGTTCAGTAATTCACAGCCTAACTATTTTACGTTTTGGCGAATTGGTGATAATTCATATGAATTTGTACAACCTGCTTACACCCCACTGATGATTAGGACGGTCATGCTTATGTTTTTTCTAAAATTTCAAGCAATCACATCATACAAATTCATTTGAAATCACCACCTCGTTAAACAATTAAATTTTCTTATGAGATCAGGTTATTTCTGTAGTTTTTTTCCCCATTAACAGCCTAATGTTAACAGATTGCTGCAGTGATTGTATATTTTCTTTAGGTCAATCTAGAAATTATAGCACCACCCTGGTTTCCTCTTCAAAAATCCATAATGATTTTTTTTTTTAATTAGCTTTTTGATTAATGCAGTAATCTCTGCGACCAGCAAAAATATATGTGACCCTGGACCACAAAACCAGTCTTAAGTCGCTGGGGTATATTTGTAGCAATAGCCAAAATTACATTGTATGGGTCAAAATTAACGATTTGTATAAATCTCAATTTCGAAAAATTGACACTTAAGACTTAAAACCCTGGTTTTGTGGTCCAGGGTCACGTATTATTCTTACACGTAAATAAACACAAAGTCATGAATTTTGAAGCCTAAATATATCGCCAGAAGTAAAAAGCTAAACATAGGCTATAAACAAACTACACCACTTTAGCATCACCACAATTAAGCTTATGGTAAGCTTATGATTTATGATTATGTCTTTTTTAAACATTTTCCTAAAGTCTAAATTTGAAGAATAGTTTAGAAGTTTATAAACATAAGGAGGCTATGAAAGTAGACTAGTCAGTAGATGAGTTTACTAGTTTGACATTATGATGTTTAATGTCCCTGACAACATCTGTTGTCCCATTTAGGCACTGGTTAGCATCTGACTAGTAAAATAAAAAAAAAGTTAATAAAATTTACAAGGGAGTATTACTGATGTATTTTATACCATAGAATAAAATGTGAAAATATCTACACTATTTCAGTCGAATTAAAAAAAATAAAAATAAATAAACAAATAATAAAAAAAACATTGACTTGAGGACAATGCAACTAAAGAAGTGCTAAAATGCTTACTCGTTTCCGGGTTTTGGCCTACGAAAATACATCATCCTTGCAGCATTTTATTGCTTATTATAAGACCATTAATTATCATATACATATGAATGTGCATTCTTCATGAACAGCGGCTAAAATTGTTATTTTTTTGTTAAATCTCCAACCTCCTTAATTCTTGAATTAAATAAGTCTACTAATAACTCAACAACTGAGTAATCAGTCTTCTAACTTATTAGATATTAGATCTTTCTCCAACATATTCATGTAGCAGGTGGAATAATAGTTCAATACAATAGTTCAATACAATCTCATGGCACTGCGTAACTAATTAACATTTTAGTGAATTGGTGACCAATTCATATGTTTTTGTACAATCTGCTTACACCCCACTGATGTTTAGGTTATGGGTGGATCTTCATGCTTACTTTTTTGTCCTAAAATCACATTTTTGCACAATTCACATCTAATGGATTCATGAAAATGGCAACTCATAAAATAGTTACATTTTCCTGTGAAATCAGGTTGTATAGTTGTATTTAAAGGCACATGGGCAATTCTTCTCTGAGCTTCCATAAATGCAAGAATAGATTAAAGGGTAAATCCTCCAGTCCTAGCCGAATAATAAAAGGCATAAAAGACTAAATTGCATAAATGTCAGTGGTGTTCTGCACATTGCTGTTTTTCTTATGGACATTTTCTTTATCAAATATAAATATGTACCAGCAGATGAGTTATATATAAGAACTCATCTGCTGGTACAAATCGCTCATTTCTCTGTGTATATTACGTATACAGTTTACAGGAACATTTACTGAGGCTTCTGTAGTAAAATATTGAGGATTGTCTCTGTGGCTGGAGTCGCTCGCTCCTGGTCGCTCAACCTGTGCAACCATAAAAGTCAATGAGGAGAAACAACACACAGTAGATACTGATGCTCACACTTCAGTCTATCAGTCTGAATAAACACTGAGAAAGCCGTGGCAGATAATACAAGCACAAACTCATTGGAAGGGTGTTTACGCTATGATAACTCTACAAATACCAGACAGTGAATAATGTCTTGTGACGCAGTGATTGTTGTGCGGATGAGAGAGAAGCTCAGCTCATCTTAACAAAAGACACTTTTTGATCAGAGAGGGCTCTGCATGTTGAATGTAGATACTTTCATATGAAAATGTATGGTGTTATATTTTCTGATCAATAATAGGAACACCTTTTTACTATGGAGCATGCAATTGAATTGATTTTAGGTTTTAGTGGGATTGTGTATAATAATTCCACTAGGTGTAAAATAAAATTATATGAAGACTCATAAAATTATATTTGGGGAAGAGAAGTGGTACACAGATATGACCGAATAAACAGATTAGAACAGGAAAACAACATTAAGGAAGTGAAATGTCTCACGTCGCAGAAAAAAAAAACAGTTTGTTTATTGCTTTATTTTTTATATTATTCATAAGTAGACCATAATAGAGTGTGAGTTACATCTTTTCCTTTTGCGGTGACTTTTGTGAATCTTTTGTCTTTAAAACATAAAATGAAATATATGTCTAATTTTATGTTTGATTAAACAGTTTAATTACATATTCATGTAAACACAGTATACACCGTATGTCTAATTGGTGCTTTTTAAGGGTAACTGACATAAGCTGTGATGAAGCATCTGTACTGTCCTGAAATGCTACACTATAATGAATACACTATTTGAACATTTTCTTATTGCGTTCTAATTTTATGCAGTTTTATGACTTCATTAATTGAATCTACATGTATTATTTGATATGTGAAAAAATGGAAAATGCTGATAAAATAAGGCACTGTATATTAATAAGTTAGTATAATGGATTCCATTCTGAGGAAATGGCAAGAGTTTTATTGTCATGTCTTTTAAAAAAGTTACTACTGAAAAATATTTTCCCATGTCACATCCAAACTACCAGGGCCATAATAACTACTGAGGGATCATAATATAAGACATGACCACACCAATATTCACATTGATTGATTTTTAAATTATTACCTCTATTTCTATCACAAAATTGCAACATTGTCACAGTTGTATGGAACTGATATACATATTTTAAAGGGAATGAATGAATGAATGTATGTGTATGTATGTGTGTGTGTGTGTGTGTGTGTGTGTGAGCCTTTTGAATGCTTATGGGAAACATAAATTCTATGAAGTGTCAAGTGTGTTCAAACCTTCTCTGTAAAATTTACAACACACTTGTGTAAAATCAATGCAAATGAGTATATCAGTTAAAAGCATATTGATGGTATATGTTCAGCTGTGTTAAAATCTTTGTAAAGTCAACATGTATTAAGCCATGTTTGGCTAAGGCTATGTTTGTGTGAGAAACCTATAGCAAACACAAAAGACACATGGCAAACAGACATATACAGAGGCAAGGAGGTTCACTGCCATCTCTCAGTCAGAAAGGAGCCGAAGAGAAAAACTCAACAGTAAAAAGCCATTTATGACCATTTATGAAAAGGTGCAGTCGTTCATTGTTTTAACTTTGCTACCGTGCGTCTTCCACTTACATGCACAAAATTCTGAAACTTCCTGCATTTATGGCTGTCCTCCTGTCTCAGGGATAATGTGACAGGGAACCAGAGGAAAACATGGAATTATTATCAGTCTTATCATGCGTTATGGCCTCGCTAATGTGAGCAGAGTGCTTTGGTAGCAGCCTAGCATGTTTGCATGAGCTGATTCAGTTCAGAGAGACGACCTGAGAGACACAAAGTATAAGACTGATAGCATGATGTCTAAGAATAAGACATTAGAGAGAGTGGGAACATTTCCAGCCGGTGCTTTGAATGACTTTAATGGGCATTTCAGATAGACTTCAGTGAGTGGCTACTGTTGTAATATAGGCTGCTAAACATGCTAAAATGATGAAGGCCATAGTGAAAATTGATACTGTTTTAATGATGAAACTTTATAAACCCATTAGAAGTATTTTAGTCCTGCACTGATTTGAATTCCTCTTTATTAAAGTTCCAATAATAGACTCCATTCTCAGGAAGTTTTATTATCATTTCTTTTGAAAGGGTTACTGCTGAACTTCTACACTACAAAGGCCGTATCCACCATCAAGGGACCACGGTACAGGACACATCCATTCAAATATTTAGATTAGCAGTGAACAAATGTGTTTTTTCCGGGGACTGAGTTTTAAAATATTTTTAATAATTTAAAATGTGGTTACAGCCTATCAAATAGTTATTTATAGTTATTAACCTTAATACTAACACTAAAATGCAACATTTTCACAGTACATTTGGAATTTCAAAGAGTACCCAAAAAATAAGAAAGTGCTTTTTCAATTTAATTTTAATTTTTATTTTTTATTATTGTCTAATAATGGTCTATGTTTATTTGGTCTATGGTCTGTTTATTTATTTATTTTTGCAATAACAGAGCTATTTGAGCTTGTTTGAACCATTTTTTTTCAAAGGTGGAAATACTTTTTGAACAGAAAGTGCAGAGACAAAGACAGATTTTGACTTTTTTTTCTTCAGAAAAAAGAGTAAAATCACATTTTACTGTAAATAAAAGTTTTAAATAAATAAAATAATAGGTACAATTAAATTATTTTTAAATTAATTACATTATTTACACTACATACCTCAGTAAAATATAATAAGGATAAATAAGGACTTTCATATGAAAAAAATAAAACATATATATTTATATATATATATATATATATATTTTTTTTTTTTTTTTTTTTTTTTTTTTTTGTTAAATT
>JAFVLL020007988.1:0-41257 GCA_021397915.2 Tor tambroides | reverse complement strand
AATGACCTCGGTATTTGAAAAATCCTGGCTACGGCCCTGTTCCTGTCCTCTTTTCTTTGACTCGTACACAGAGATGAGTGACAGATCCACATCCCGGACTCGATAGCAGATGTGAGTTCACAACGGGCGGCCCGCTGCCAAGACCTTCACTCTGCCAGCTCAATGCGCTTTAATTTTCATTTTTATCTGTAATAAACACCTCTCTGAGACCTGACGACTCAACCACGGTTTCTGTCTTTGTTCAATCAGCCATATATTGTCACTGTAGGTGGACTTTATTTTATTGAAATACCTCTCCTGTAAATTTAAAGTTAATCCCTAATTGAGATTTAAATCTGAGTTTAAAGTTATGGAGCAACAGGATTAAAGAATCTATCTTAAATATAAAATAAATCCAGGATCAAAATGATGGTTTAAATGTAAACCTGCTTATTTTTAAACAAGGTTTAAAGTTTGGTGCAACAGAATTTTTAGATAAACCTTGATTTAATCTTGATTTAAGATTAATCCTTATTGGTGCAACCCACCATCAAGGCTCAAAAACCCTTGTATAATAACTATGTACTGCAACTGTAAGAAGAATCAACACAGAGCTAGCTGGTTAATCAAAACTTGCACCTGCAGATCCCTATGTAATACCTAGAGATAAAAAGATTGCACATTAACCAAAAAAACTAGCATATGTTGAGAATATTTATAAATTATCAGTGTTTCCATATTTCACCTTTTCTACTATTTATACAAGGATGCAGCATTTTTGCTGGTTAACAACATTACTCACATTCAGCTTCAAAAAAGAAAAGAAAAAAAACATATATTTGCACTATCATCAGATACTCACCATCAGTTTCAGCTGCCTCTCGTGCTTCCCTCTCCAAACGCTGCCTCAGAAGTTCTTGCTGTTTGGCCAGGTACTGTTTAATGAAGCTGTTCTGACTCATTTCCTCCCCAATCTAAATAAACACACATGTAATACAAAATGGTAAAGGTGTTTTAGAGCAGTTAAGCCATCCACACAAGAACATACAGTAACACACTTATTCCTACTGTAAAACATCGCAGCTCGGCTCACCCGGGAGTTAGGCTGCAGGCCAATGTGATGAGTGGAGGTTTTCTGAAGGTTCTCCAACATGAGAGCCTGTTGCACATGCAGAATGACAGAAACACATACTTTATTATCTACACCAAATATTTCAGCATACTTTGCAGCAGAAGTAAGTAAAACACCTGGAACTGGACACCAGACAGCGTTGATTACTTAACTTCACAGACACTAACATAAGCAGGTACTCATTAATATTTAATTATTATTGTTTGTACGGATCAGAGTGAATGAATACGAATGAATAAATTAAAAAAACATGTACTTACTCATTGATTATTTAATGGTCATAATTGAAACATTCATATGGATTTACTCCTGATAATTTCATTATTTATAAAACAAACAAGTGCACGAAATAAGAACCTAAACAAGACGGCGATAGACAGAGATTTGTTTACATCCGTTCAGTAACAGTAACTTCAGACCAAACTTCAAAGCAGCTGCGGCGCGCGGCACATCAATCAATCAATCAATCAATCAAATCCTCCCACCGACGCAAAGCAACTGCGATGCGACTTCAGTGTTTATTTCAGCAAAAGCACATGACATTCAAGGGGTAATAGGTTATTAATCTTTAAAAAACTTAGTATTTTAGAGACTTTTTAGTAAGCGCGTCCCCGTTTCATAACCCCCACCCCCCTAACACCTTATGCACTAACAAAGCGCGAGCCCGTCGACAACTTAAAAAAACCTCTCGTTCCCATCCATCCAGAGACTTGTAAACACAACCGCATCGCCCCGAACCCTCTGCGCCCTCCCAAAACTCACATGCATGGAAAATAAAGGGCGCTTTTGCACGTCACACACATACACACAAACAGGCAACAGCGGGGGGACATGATGACACACTACAAACTGGATGAGCACCCCAGCTAGTGCGCGCTAGCAGCTAGCGAGAGACCACCGACGCTCGGCCTCCGAATCACGGTCTTCGGACTCTGCGGAACCGAGAAAACTGCAACTCCCACTCACCCCTTTGAGCCTCTTGATGAGAGCATTCTTCTGTCCGCTTTTCGGAAGCCCTCTCTCTTCCAATGCCGCCTTTAAATCCGCCACCCGGAGCGAATGGAGCGGCCTCCCGTCCAGCGTAACGTCTTCGAGGTCCGCCATCTTGATTCCCTTCACTCGTTCTGTAGCTCGCGCGGACCGCAACGCCTTCCTCACCGACGTCAGCGCGCCACGAGCGCTTCCGGAAGAGGCGGAGTGGAAGCACAGAGAGAGGACTTCGAAGTTGTTTGATGTTTTACAAAGTAACAGGCAGTAAACAAGTATTCATGGACTTAAACCACTCTGGACGTGATTGAATTGCTTCTTGTAATTTTCCGTTTCAACATGAAACCATTGCAAAGGCAAACAAAGATGCCGTTATTAAAGACAGCTCAGTATTCAAGCTGTTTGCTGTGAATGCAAGCTTAAGCGTTTTCCCATGAAAATATCGCGCTTTGCGTTTGTATTCTGGCTATATAGTCTTGTATATAATATGCATAATAAATAAGATGTATACTGAAATTAGTCCTCCAATATTATTTGTTTTTGTGATTAACTTCCTTAAGTATTTTGGTTTTCTATGCACGAAAACGTTTACAGTGCGCAAAATTACGTACATATTCTGGGTTCATTTCAGTATACATCTGACGTTACGTACATATTCTGGGTTCATCTGCTTTCCAGTACATAATATACATAATCAACATAATATACTGAATTTGGCCCTCCAATATCACTGTCTGAATACACATTTATGATGTTCCACTGTCGCAGGTAACACCACTATCCACCTAACCATACGTGCTTTTTATTATTAAAAAGAATAAATACAATATCGAATTTTGAGATTTTGTTCACGACAAGGCAAATTACGATTCATTTTATGGAATCGGATGTTTTGAACCTTTCGTTTTAGTGAATCAGTTTAAAAAATCTAATTAAAATCAATTCAGTTCGCAATTACAATCTTTGCTGCAAAACTACCATTTTTGCAAGGTTATTAAAGTAACATTTCGTTCATTCAGTAACATCTTTTATTTGAATCGGACATGTTGAAAAGAGCCGACTCTCGCTGAGTCGTTGACTCAACAACTGATTCAGTTCATTTCATTAACGAATCGTTCAGTCAGGTTCGTGAGCGAGCGTTCAGATCGGTTTTGTGAACAATGTGAAAAGATCCGATCAAAAAGAAAGATTCGCTCACCAATAGGACATCGCTAATATGCAGAGAGCCCCCCTGTGTCAGAGCCGATGCAAGCGGTTTATTAAACACAGCGAGCGGCTCCGTTTGAGCTTCTCGGCTCAATCGAGATTATTGTCCGTCTGGATACCGACGTTGAAAGTAACAACATGCTGTTTTCGACGAGAGGTGACAAGTCCAACTAAGAAAAGGGTAACATTTTATTTAAAATGATATTTTAACTCAAATAATAGTTAAAAAGGAGGTTACTCGTTTGTTTTGGTCAGCTAGCATTCTGACGTTAGCAAGCGTGTGTCGTAACAAGGAAGTAAATATAAGTGTAGCCTACATGGTACGATAAAAAACAAAACGGAACAGTTTTATGAAGCCTTTAAACCGAGGTTATTATGTAGGCCTATGCTAAAATGCATGAGCGTGGTTTATTCAGTGTTTCGGATTGTGTAAATTATAAAAATGCTCAACAACATTAAGACAACCAGTTTCTTTTAATGTTATAGTTTTGTTTAGATCCATCAATGATAATCCCACTGAAATCCTTCTGTCTTTATTAGAAATGGCTTGGTTCCACCAGGTTATGCAAGGCTTGGGCCAGCCAGATGGATCCATGATGCCCCCTACAGTGGAAGATCTGTCCCATACACAGGTCTCCAAGCACACCATTACACAGTTAGGGATGTCTGATGGACAAGGTTGGTCAACACATCCTCCAGTTTCCATTACAGACTTTCCGCCTGCTTCAGGAGGCATCGTTCCCCAACGTCTGGAAGCACTGTCCTGCACATCCCTCAACATGGGCTCCAGAGAAGACTCTGTGCCGCTGTCATTCGTGACACTTCAGGAGCAACGATGTGTACTAAGTTGGTTTTTAGGATGGAATGCTGTCCAGAAGCAACGCTTCCTGGAAGATCTGATTTCAAAGGCTGTGCCTGGAAAGGTGTCTAGTTTATTAGACCAGCTCAACACTCTGCAGGTGTTTTATTTTATTAATTAATGGGAAATTTCTTGCCCTTTTCTTTGTGTGATTCTTCTACGTAAAGGAATAGTTCACCCAAAAATGAAAATTTGTTTACAATTTACTCACCCTCAGACCATCCAGATGTAATTAAGTTTGTTTCTTTATCAGAACAGACTTGGAGAAATATAGCATTAAATCATTTGCTCACCAATGGATCCTCTGCAGTGAATGGGTGTCACATCAGACAACTGATAAAAACATAACAATTCACAGCCTAGTAATTCACACAACTCGTCCATCAGTTAAAGTCTTGTGAAGTGAAAAGCTGAGTATTTATAAGAAACAAATTCATTATTACAGCGGTTTAACTTTAAGCCGTCACTTCCGGACAAAATACTAGTCCATAATCCATAATAACACTTCCTCCAATGTAAAAGTCCATCTCCCGTTGTCTTCTCACATCAAAATCCACCAACATATTTGTTTAGAACTGTTCACTTGTTTTGTTGTTCACTTGATTTGTGCATATTTCTCTTCTGATTCAGATGAGACAACCTTTTGAGTGGCGAAAGCAATATTATGGGCAGAGGACTCATATTTTAGCCGTAAACAACAGGTTGAAGTTAAAAACATCTTAATAATGAATTTGATTATTACAAACATGCTTTTAACTTAAGACGTTAAATGATGGGCTTGAGTTCTGTCGATCACTTGTGGATAATTGAGATCAGCTGTTTATGTATGTATCTATCTGACATAAATAATGCTAAGCAGGTTCATCTGTATGATAACATTGGTATCTTCTTTGTCTCTGCATTTCAGGTGAATGATCGCCCACCCAACATTTTTGAATGCCAGTTAAGACTGTGGACTCAGTGGTTTGATTCATGGAGCGAAGAAGAGAGAAATGCCTTTTTGAACAGCTTAGAGGAGAAGGATCCAATCTTTGTTGCATACTTCTATAGCCGGGTTGCTGGAACAGCAGGCAGAGATTGAGGGTCTTTGTACAATGTTTTTTGTTTGTTTGTTTTTTCACTCTTCAAAATAAAACTGAAATCAAGTCTCCTATGGACTATTGTACTGTTAAAGCAGTTTGTGATTCTACTGTTACCCTCAAAATGTTTTGTTTAGATGCAAAAAAAAAATCTTGTTATAAAGTTTTTTTTTTCCTAAAATGTTTTCTAAAATAATACAAACTGTTTTTCAATATTTATGTTTCCTATGCTGCTACAAACTTCCCAGACATTCTCAAAAATAATGTCATTGTTTACTGACCCTCATGTCTTTTCAGTTCTGTATGTGTTTGTTTCTTCTGCAGAAAAAAAAGATAATTCGAAGAATATTGATAAGCTACCATTGACTTGTCCATACCACTGTATGAACAAAAACAATGAGACATTTTGCAAAGTATCATCTTTAATGTTCCAAGTAAGAAAGCAAGTCAATATGAGGGTGAGTAAATGCTGACAGACTTTTCATTTCTGCATGAATCATCCTTTTAAATGTTAAAAAATCACCAACATATTAGATAAATATTTGTTTTTCAAATATAGAAAATTTATTAAAATGAAAGATGCCATTCAAGCATGCAGCTGATAGTATCAAAGCAGAAAGCATTTTCTTAGATTACAAAAACAGACTCCTAATACATGAAGATCACTGCTTGAGCCAATCGGTGGATTGAGGTTTCTTTAAGATCAAGGGAGGCTCATTTAAGTTCGTATCACTGCAGGTTTCAATATATGGATGGATTTCCCCCTTCAGAAATCTAAAGCCAGTGAAGCTAAAGATTTCAAGCTTCTTTTCTGCATCATAAAAAGTTACCTTATTTTTAAAATCCAACTGGACCCCAATTACAGAGGTTGCATCAGCTTGTACATGAACATGCCTGTCAGCATTGGCAAAAAGTTTTGAACCTCTATTCTTCTGAATAACCCAGTAGCCAGCTGAAGGGCCATATCTCAGAATTCCTTTCCTCTGAGCGGACGCCCTGGCTGCACCCGCAACATAACAATTTCTTCCAATCACGCCTATTTCCCAGTAATGCTTCCCAGAATCATATCCATCTTCTCCCAGAGCTGCAATAGCTGTGTCGTAGCGCTCAGGAGTATCAGGTACAGGTTGAGGGAATAAAGATGTACGTGCCTCTTTCTGATCCTGTGACAAAATCAGTCTGCGGTGGGCAGTGTTTGCATGAAATCTCTGCCATTGTGGGGTGGGCACACAGACAGACAATCTTAGTTTGATTGCATTTTTATATCTTTAACTTCAAATTTGACCCATTATGCCAAGGTAATCAATTTGATCTTTTTTTTTTACTAACATTTTTGTGATCAGTTTTAAAAGAGAAATTGCAAAAACAGGAAAAAGCACTTGCTGAAAAGGATTTGTACCTGAAGGAGAAGAATGAAGTCATTGCTGTATTAAAAGAGCATTTTAAGAGTGAGATATTCTTTTATCTAAGCAAAAAGTATTACTACATTTATTTTCACAATTAACAATGTATGGTTTTATTTCTTTTATAACACTATCTAGAAATTATAAGTGAGGACGAAGAACCCCCTAAGAGTGGTAAGTTTGTGATCTCAGCCTTGTTATAATGTACAGAATAAAAAAAAATTTGCTTAAAAGAGCAACAGGACAATATGAAGGGTGAGCTTAAAAAAGTAAAGAACAAAAACAGGTGAGTGAAAAGGTCATCCTCTGCTTAAATTCAGTATTGTCAATCGGATTTGTTACAGATAAAATTTTATGAAATTTAAATTTTCATTAAAAATTTAATTTAAAATTTAATATCAAGATGGCGCCGAGTATATGGCTGCTGTGTTGCAAGCTCTGAGCCAAACTGGCAGTTTTTTGTTTTCTTGCAATTGTATTGTAAAAATACAGACTGTAAATGTACAAAAGTACTGTAAATCAATAACTGCAATTGTACATACATTCAGGAAGGATGCATGAAATTGGTCAAAGGCGACAGTCAAGAGTTTTACAATACAAATAAATTCTGTTCAAATAACTTTCTTCAAACAATCCTGACACATTGATGATAATAATAATAATAATAATGGTTTCTTCAGCAAAGGTTTACTGAGCACCAAATTGGCATATCAGAATGACTTCTGAAGGATCATGTGACACTGAAGAATGAAAATTCAGCTTGGCACCACAAAAATGAATTTCATTGTCAAAATGTTTAAATCGAAATCAGTTATTTTAAATTGTAATAATATCTCACAATAAGTGTTTTTACTGTACTTTTGGTGAGCATAAGAGACTTCTTTTAAAAACATTAAAAATGTAGGTGTATGTGCACTGGTTGAATCTGCTTTTAATGTGTATGTCTAAAAGTACTGCAGTTTATATGATATCAGAATCAATATACATACACCTTCATTACCTGGGGATCCTTGTGCAATTTGCTCATCCAGATACTGAACTTCATCCATTAGACTTTTAATGATATAAGCTGAAAACAACAACACTGGACAGAGAGAATTATGTGACAGTATAAAACTTTAACACAAGATGTTTTTCTGTTTTTCTATATACATCACCTTCAGCCACTGTCATCACTAATGGACTAACATCACGTAGCTTCACACTGCACCGCGGGACTAGACAAGGATGCCCACTCTCTCCTTCATTATTCACCATTTTTATCGAACCGTTAGCAGCAGCCATCCGCCAAAACAGCTACATTAAAGGAGTTCAAACATTAAACATACAGCACAAAATCAGTCTTTATGCAGATGACATATTACTATATTTACAAGATCCCTCATCATCATTACAAGAAACAATTAAACTTATTGATTCATTTTCTCACATTTCTGAATATTCAGTCAACTGGAGTAAATCTTCTGTTCTTTCATTAAATCACAATAGCTTGGATGTGACATCCCAGACATCACATATCCCTCTATGCACCAATCACATCACATATTTAGGCATTAATATTTCCCCCAGGCTGTCAGAGCTGGTTAGTCTTAATTTCACCCCATTA
Source organism: Tor tambroides (assembly GCA_021397915.2). Classification (NCBI taxonomy): domain Eukaryota; kingdom Metazoa; phylum Chordata; class Actinopteri; order Cypriniformes; family Cyprinidae; genus Tor; species Tor tambroides. The sequence goes on along the minus strand of JAFVLL020007988.1, from coordinate 33,006 downwards.
CTCAAAACAATAAATGATGATCTTCAACGCTGGATGAATTTACCATTATCCATTATGGGCAGAATATCAGTAATCAAAATGACTATACTCCCTAAACTAAATTATTTATTCTCAATGATCCCAACACAACCCACCCTCTCCTGGTTTAAATCTTTAGACTCAATTATTATCAAATTTTACTGGAAAAATAAGACCCCAAGAATTAAACTATCTACTCTACAGAAACCAAAAACACAAGGAGGATTGGAAGCACCACATTTCTACCACTACTCTCTGGCTAATCAGCTTCAACAGATATACAAATGGATTCACCCAAACTCATCAGAAAACATATGGCTAGATATTGAGCAAACAATTTGTAAGGATATTCTAATTTCAGATTTACCATTCTATAGTCAGACAATCAAAAAACACTCCTGTTTTAAAGCACCAACTATAGCAGCAGCTCTGACAGCCTGGTGGAAATTTCATCAAATCACAAACACTCCTCTTGCACCATCTAAATACACCTCCATTTGGAATAATCCAGATTATACAGTTAATAAAAAGCCACTTAATTTACACACATGGGCAGAAAAGGGTATAACACAACTCCAACACATCTTTCATAGAAATAATCTGGCCTCATTTTCATATTTGGTCCAGGAATACGGCATCAGGAGTAATAGTTTTTTGGAATATCTACAAATCAAATCATCTATCCAATCAAAAATTAACATTCGAACCGTTAATCTAGAACTTTCACCTTTAATCTCAGAGTTAATTAATATATCGTCCTCAAAAAAGCTACTCTCCAAAATATATAGAATAATATTAAAATCAGACAACACATTAAGTTTACCACATGCTAAGTGGGAATCAGACCTATCTATTGCTCCTGATGCCGATTTCTGGACACAAATCTGCAAAAATATCTACTTTATGACAAAAAATGCCAACTTGCAACTTGTACAGTATAAAGTACTTCACAGATTTCACTTAACCAGACAGAAATTGTTTAAAATGGAATTCACTTCAGAAACATGTTCACACTGCACCCAACATGATACATATGTTCACGCCCTTTGGTATTGTACCCCAATTAAACATTTTTGGGAAAAGGTCATTGAATCACTATCTGTCACTATGGGATGTCACATCCCAAATTCTCCATCAGTTTGTTTACTAGGCGATATATCCATAATCAATTTAGACAATATAAACAGTCAGTTACTCCTGGTAGCGCTAGCTATCGCCAAGAAAACTATCCTCATGAACTGGAAATCAAGAAAATCCATACATATTGCATCCTGGAAAAACCTACTAATTGATTATATCTCAATGGAAAATTTATCCAGTTCATCCCATAATACAGTAGAATTACACCCCTTCTGGTCATCTCTCATTACCCTCCAGCAGTCATAAATCTGTTGACCTTCTTTGTCTGAGACCAATCACAACAACACATCTCCACCTACACTACTATTTGAACTTAATTTGAATATTAACCATTGAGTTTTGGGAAGGGGTGGAGGACAACATCGATGAGAAAACACTGAGAAAGGGTTTAAGAAAAGGTTAATCTACGTGCATGTATATGGTATATTTTTTATATATTTTTTTTAAATATGTTTTATATTTTATATATATATGTATGTGTGTATATATATATATATATATATATATATATGCATTTTTTTTCTCCTCTTTCTCTCTCTTTCTTTCTCCTCTTCTTCTTCATCATCTTTTTTGTTTGGCCTCCGGACCCCAGTAGGCTGTGACATCCAGGTCTGTATCTGGTGTGGTGCAGTTGTAATACGGGTGGGTGGATGTAGGGTGGGCCTTGTGTCTCCCCGCCGTCTCCCTGAGCTATCGCTTCCACTGCCACTTGCCCTGGCTGGTTCTGACTTGCATGCCTCACTTTTTTTTTAATGCACCACATATCAGCTGAAATACATGCACACCTGTTACGAACCAGTGCATGTATATGTGTATATATATATATATATATATATATATATATATATATATATATATATATATATATATATATAAAACATGCTCCGCAACCGACCAATGCCAACAGAAGCCGTAGGGGGAAACACACTGATCAGACAAAACTCAACAAACATTGTTGTGATCAGGGCGGCATTAAGACTGTAAGGGGCCCCTGGGCTTTACCTCTTGAGGGGCCCTTCATCAACGAGAACTACAGCCTACATTCACTCAATCTTTATAATCAAAGCTCAAGTTGTCAGCCTTTTATTTCGCAGTAATAAATGCCATTAACAAAAGATCCAAACCTATAGGTCTGTCATAATAGATCACTGCATGAACTACACATATGCACAGTCATACATATTTTACACAGATATCCATACAAAAACGTGTAGCATTTAATTGCACATTAATGTCAGTTAAATGCATTATGATCGAATATTAATGAACAGAGGAAAGTAAATAAGTGAAGGGAAGTGTATACCTTTACAAAATGTTCTTTGCACTTCGAGTTAGGCTACAACTTCACAAATAGATCAGAATGAGAACAAGCTTTATTGGCCAGGTATGTTTACACATACGAGGAATTTATTGTAGTGACAGAGCACCACAGTGTAACAGAAAGACAGCAACAGGACAGATAATAAAAACACATAGGCAGTGTACAAAAGTAGCAAAAACACTATATAATATAGACAATTACGCAGTGGTGTAGTGGAGGGTATACGCAGGTATACGGCGTATACCACTTCTTTATCAATCGGCTTTGCGTATACCCACTTCTAAATCCCTTCTGATGGCAACATTCAGTATTGTCCTGCATTAGCCAAAATCATGACAGCCTACCACATGAATAGCTAATCTAATCGCATGTGAATAAATGCAAATATTCCCTAAAAACACCCAGTAAAGACAGTCAGGGCTGTGGCGCCGGTTTCCTTTGAAATATGCTTGCGCCCGCGCCCGCGAGAATGCCGACAGAGACAGAAATGCTGCCTGTTCATGCGCGAGAGCATGTCAGGGGAGGCACGCAGAGTGGTAAAACAATAATTAATTATTGATTACTAATTTGAATCAGTACATTATAACGAAAACAATATCTTAAAATGAAAAGAAACAGGTTTTCACGATCAGAAATTTCTTAAACTGGTGATCTCCTGTAAACGTTTCATTCAAGGATCCAGTAAACGAATGCGTTCAAACAGTAAGTTCAAAACAGCTCTAATACAGAGAAAATCTATTGAAAGTAGCCTAACACAACGCGCCAGGTGAGGCTCGCGCAGCCGGTATGAGAGAATATTGTTGAGAGATCAAAACAAATTAACATAACTGCACAAAGATGAAACATACTGCGGTAAAAAGTTAGGTTTTTTTATATGTATAACATATGATGCCTAGTTAAGCAACACAAGATAGTTCATTTGTTCCCCTCTGAAAACCAATACAATTGCAAATTTGGCATTGATTTTATGCAAGAGTTCAAACGAGTAGTTAATGTTAAGTGCTCTATAATTTAGACACAATATTGTCAATGTTGACCATTTCTGCTTGATTTGGTTAGCCTAACAAAAAAAAAAATAGTTCCAAAGAAACATCACAGCAGAACAGTAGCCCATCTCAGAGCAGCACACATTACTTAATTAATCATTTGAGTCACTGATTCAATAACCCCGGCGCTTGCTTAGTCGTCTGATCAAATCCTTTGAATAACTCAATGGCTCCCTCATTAAGACAGTCACTTGATGCCACCTACTGGCGGTTTACTTTCATATTTAAATTCATATTTACTTTCATAGCTTACTGTATTTTCCCCAACATTTCATATTTGTATATTAAAAAACTAATTTTAAAACACATTGCATTATTTATGCAGTTGTAATTTAGGAAAAGGCATTAATGTTACATTTCAGTATCATTAAACTGTCTGTGTAAATGCAAATAAACGCCATTGACTTCTGCTGCTTACGTTTTTCTGCAGTGGAAAGAAAGATCAATTTTTCTTGAGGCTGATTTCATTTGATTCATGTCTTATTATATTAACTGGAAATTATTAATAAAATGTAAAAAAATTCTTATGAAACAAAGGTTGATGACACATTTAATAAGGTTAAGAAAAAACTGCCCTTTATATATGGCCTTTATATATGTTGTTGTTATTTTTTGGCTAGTAGAAGTTTTGAATGGCCGGTAACTTAAAAATGTATTAGCCAAATTGTCTGGTGAGTGAAAAAGTTAATTTCAAACACTGTTGCAGACCCCTGGTATAGTAGCATGTACGGGCAGGTCAAGGCAACAGGTTTAGTTGGCGATTCCCTGGGGGATGGGGGAGTATACCCACTTCTCCAGGCACCACTACACCACTGATTTAGACACAATATTGTCAATGTTGACCATTTCTGCTCGATTTGGTTAGCCTAACAAAAAAAAATAGTTCCAAAGAAAGATCACAGCAGAACAGTAGCGCATCTCAGAGCAACACACGTTACCAAATTAATCATTTGAGTCATTGATTCAATAACCCATTCATAAAGGCGCTTGCTTCATTCCTGAATGAATTAGTCGTCTGATCAAATCCTTTGAATAACTCAATGGCTCACTCATTAAGACAGTCACTTGCTGCCACCTACTGGCGGTTTACTTTCATATTTAAAAGTAACTTACTGTATTTTCCCCAACATTTCATATTTGTATATTAAAAAACTAATTTTAAAACACATAGCATTATTTATGCAGTTGTAACATGAATGCCTTTTCCAAAATTACATTTCAGTATCATTAAACTGTCTGTGTAAATGCAAATAAATGACATTGACTTCCGCTGCTTCCATTTTTTCTGCAGTGGAAAGAAAGGTCAATTTTTCTTGAGGCTGATTTCATTTGATTCATATTATATTAACTGGAAATTATTAATAAAATGTAAAAAATTCTTATGAAACAAAGGTTGATGACACATTTAATAAGATTAAGAAAAAAACTGCCCTTTATATATGGCCTTTATATATGTTGTTGTTATTTTTTGGCAAGTAGAAGTTGTGAATGGCCGGTAACTTAAAAATGTATTAGCCAAATTGTCTGGTGAGTGAAAAAGTTAATTTCAAACCCTGTTGCAGACCCCTGGTATAGTAGCATGTATGGGCAGGTCAAGGCAACAGGTTTAGTTGGCGTTTCCCAGGGGGATGGGGGAGTATACCCACTTCTCCAGGCACCACTACACCACTGATAGCATATGACCTACCTGCCATGATCTGCATCGGCATCTTCTCCTAGCCCCGTGTTAATATGCCGTGAGCAGCTTCGGAATTTTGGCAATTTTTCTCTTGTCTGATGGGCTGACACTTCTCGCGCAGGACTAGCAACGCCCGCACGTGCGTTCAAAGCAAACCGATAAAGCGTAATTTTAAGGGAACAGTGAACTCATTCTAAAATGCGGTTATATTTTTTTCCGGCACCACCGGGGGCCCCCCTCAGCCTGGGGCCCTGGGCTTAAGCCCAGGTAAGCCCGTGCATTAATGCGGCCCTGGTTGTGATGTGAATTGGTCTTTTTCTATTTTTTTTTCTCATTAGTGCCACGGTCGCTGCCGGAAGGAACACGGAGCTGTGGATAAATGAAATAGACTTTAATTCAATCCAACGCACAGGGTAAATCCACACATGGAACGAGGAATAGCACACGAACATAACTGGTAGTCCCGACAAACATGAACTGAATGGACTGGGGCTTTTCAAACATGATAACGAGGGACGAAAGGAGACACACCTGGAATCAAATTAACAATCAAAGGGAGACAGAAACCGGGTCACGGAGCACATGGGGAGCAAAAACACAACAAAAACAGTCCAGTGGCATGACATTACTCCCAGACAGAGATGAAGGAGGGAGGAGCCAGGGAAGAGACAGGAGGGACCCGGAGCAGGAGGAGTCCAGCTGAACCCAGGCCACAGCCATGATGATGACCTACGGTGGAGCCGACGGAGGGAGGAGCCCGAGGCGGAGATGGAGAGCTGAAGAGCAAGGGCGAAGGGGAGGATCCGGAGGGCCAAGGCGGAGCAGATGGCGCCGGCGACCGAGGCAGAGATGGGGATCCAGATGACCGCGGTGAAGCCGGAGCGACAGAGGACTGCGGAGGAGCCTGACGCAGCCAGAGGGACGAGGCACAGCCGGAGGAGTGGAGTCCCGAGGCGCAGGATGGTCGACGCCAGACCAAGGCGGAGCCGGAGGAACAAGGGAGCCCGGCAGAGCCAGTGGACAGATGGGCCACGGTGGAGAGGAGGGAGCTAGGAGCCATGGTGGAGCTGACGGGTCAATGCGCCGAGGCGGAGTCCGGGCCTCAGAGGCTGGAGGCGGAGTCAAAGGAAACTCCGACTACGGCGGAGGATGGCAGTCCTGCGGAGCTCGCACCACATAAATAGTGGGCTGAGGGTGAGCAGAGGGGCTGCCAGACGACAGCGGAGGAGGAGGCAGGAGCGGGTGGGAGGGCAGGCATTTGTGAGCCTCCGGGCTTCTAGGGCTGAACTCAGAAATGGGATCCGACACAGGAGTGCGCTTTCGAGGAGCAGGCACTGGAGGGCGCTCTGGAGGACGCTTTTGGGGAGCGGGCACTGGAGGGCGCTCTGGAGGAGCGTATCTGGCTGGAACCAGCGGAGACGAAAGAGGACTGGACTTGGGATCTGTGGCCCTCCCTGGGCCAAACGGGGAAACAGTAGCCCTCCCTGGGGAGCAGTTGGGGGTTCGGTGCCTTGCTCAAGGGTCTCACCTCAGTCGTGGTATTGAGGGTGGAGAGAGCGCTGGATATTCACTCCCCCCCCACCGACAATTCTTGCCAGACCTGAGACTCAAACCCGCAACCTTCGGGTTACAAGTCCGAGTCTCTATCCATTAGGCCACGACTGCCCCATTCCACTGTTTTAAATATGCCACCAAAATAAAATCATTTAACTGTCTGTAACAAAATTTAAGACAAATGTCAGCTCATTGTGGTAATACTGACAGTGACTATTATTTGCCAAAAAAAACAAAAAATTCACATTGCAAAATAGGGAAATATGTGTATAAGACACACCCAGCCTTGAGCTTGTTGATGACAGGGTGTTTTTGTAAATGTCAATGACATGGTCATTTTTATTTGTAATGCAAATTCATCAACAGTTAGCTAAAAACTTGTTTCCAAAAATGAAAGAAAATGCACCACCTGCTGATAACACTGAAATCTGAAATATTTTAAGTTCAAATACAACTCATAATGTAAATTTCATAGCAAATATTTCAATTTATATTAAAATGTTTAATATTTTAGGACACTGGAACACTCACAATTTGTAATTATTAGGGATGCAATAAAAAAAATGTTTTCATTCTGATCATGCAAAAACCAATGCTTTGAGTATCAGATAGTGATGAAGATGTATTCAAAGGCTCTCTTGACTTTAAAGTATACATTTTATGTTTGAGGTTTGGCTATAAAATCTGTTAATAAATAGCTTCTTCTAAGCTCATAAACTGATTATTTGATGTGTGCTGTAACAAGAAGATATATGACAGTAAGTGCCTCTGCCAGTACATTTGCTCAAATGATGATGCTTTTCACTCTAAGCATAGTTTACTGCTTAGTTTTTGTTACTGAGATCAAACCTCTGTCTTTTTTATTAAGGCTTCATCTGTGTGAGAGGAACAGTTAAAAGTCAAAACAGTTTAACGTCAAGAGAGCCTTTGAATACATCTTCATCATCACTATCTGATACAAAAAGCATTGGTTTTTTGCATGATCAGAATGAAAACATTTTTTTTTATTGCATCCCTAATAATTACAAATTGTGAGTGTTCCAGTGTCCTAAAATATTAAACATTTTAATATAAATTGAAATATTTGCTATGAAATTTACATTATGAGTTGTATTGAACCCCTAATTGCTCCCCGGGCGCTGGAGCAATGGCTGCCCACTGCTCCGGGTGTGTGTTCATGGTGTGTGTGTGTGCGCATTTGTTCACTGCTCACTGCTGTGTGTGTGCACTTGGATGGGTTAAACGCAGAGCACCAATTTCAAGTATGGGTCACCATACTTGACAATACATCAAATTATATATATATTTATATTATATATATATTTTGCTCTTGAGGAAACCTTGGTTTTTGCTGTGTTCACATCCTCGTCCATTCACTGCATCTGAATATGCTACTTCTCTTCGCAGTATGTGAAAAGCAGTACACCAGAAGAATAGTATCTCTGAACACATAGTATTCAAAAAACAGCAGGCAAAAAGTATTTGAATGACACTTTAAATGGTTGCGAAGTATGCTATTTCAGACACATCTCTCAATAAAAATGGAAAAAGTACCTGAAAAGAAAACCAATGAGAAATGTCTATAGGGAAAATGTGGAATCGTATTGTGTGGCTATGGTTATTGCTCCAATAGTCTGCATAAACCCTACAGATCCTCAAACCAGTTTAGTCCATTAAAGGTGCAGTTGGAGATCTCGGAAAATGCTAACTTTAGCCTGATAAAGACTGAAAGTTTAACAAGTCCCACCCTCCTGCAATCGCCGTCCAAAGCCACGCCCCCTGAACGCACATACGCTCAAAGAGCAGAATACCAGAGACAACATTAAATTACTACAATAGGCTACATCAACGGTCCAGTTCAAAGCAAGCATATATGTTCCATACAAAGGGCAATTAAAGTGTGCTAGACGTGAATTTAAATGGTATTTATTTACAGAGGTATATTATGTCACACTTCTCTAGTAAGTTTCGTCTGTGTGTGAAGATGCTGCGCAGCGCAATCCTAAGTGAATGAATGTTCAAGTGAAGTAAACTTCAACGGGTTTCCTGCTCAGGGAGTAGGAGCAATGAACATCGTGTAGGGAGCATAAATAATCTGAACACAGTTCGCCACGTAGCTCTCTTCTAACGAGCTGGTTATCTGAATCGGGTGTGTTAACTAAGCGAGACATGCAAAATATGCAGAGCGGGGAGCGTGAGGACTGGGATTGGGAACCGCTGGGCTACATCATGTGTCATTCACCGGTGAGAAAACTTTATAGCACAGTTAGTGAAAGTACTACAATACCAGGAAGGAAGATCAGGTTGTTGATGTTTGCCTGCCATTCTCTCTGCAATAGCGTACGTGAACGCGCTGATGACGTGTCGTGTCTGCGCGAACAGGGTGCGCAGAGGTATGCAAATACATACGTTGACAGGCAGGTAGGAGAGAAAATTAAAACGCTCGGACCGAGCGTTTTGATTGGACGAACATTTCTTGGTCCTACACCTTCCACAGAATATATAAATACAGATAAATACATTTAGACCACTTAACTTAATGATTGCTATCAGGATGTGAAGAGACTTTCAACCAGAATAACAAAAAATGTTTCTGAAGACAATCACATATGACACCTTTAAGTTATAGTTGAGGAAGAGCTGAGGAAGAGTTGAGGAAGAGTTAACCTTACCTTGCTGTAAATCAAAATGTTTCAACAAGGTCCTGGATTTCCTTCTCTGTGTGATTATAACCTTAAGTTGAACAAATGTAAAAAGGGCGGCATTAGCGTACATTTTGTTTATGGGGTAGGTGATTTCATTATGCTTGTAAAAGAACATTTACAAAATTCATGGCTTTATATTAGACGTATTACGGGAACAGGGGGATGGTCATAGACAGAACTGTCTTATCTGCACTATACAGCAGAACATTTCACCAAACTTTGCCTCGTTTCCTGATTAAAGTCTAGGCAAGAGTTCCTGACAGTCAACAGTTCATCAGAGATTTAACTGCAGCGTTGAACAGGTAGCATGTTTTGCGTTTACATGCGGCCTACATGAAGGTCGCAAGTAGGTTTTTCATTAAATGTATATAATTTGTATGATATCTTCGAACCATCTCATGAAACTTACACGAAAGTGTCGAAGTTGAAGATTTCAAACGAAGACAAGATATTCAAGTTTAAGTTTCCATCGGCATATGACGCTTTGGTAAATAGTGGTGATGCATCACTGTGGCATTTCCTTCTGGGCCAATTAAATGTCATAGTTATATGTTTCTACCCACCTATTCGGACAATTTTATACCATAAGAAAAGATGGGGATAAACTACAAGGGAAACACATTTACAGAATAAATTCCTCTACGCGCAACAAAAAAGTGCCTTTGCCTTAACAGTTGACGTGACTAAATAACCGGACTAACCAGCCCATCAGTCTCATAGTAAACCATCTCAAATGTTGTTTAGCCATTCTGAAGTGCCTCAACTGAGGTCCGTCATGAAAATGATTTGGTATAATTGTCGTACAGAGCTGTCACACCACTGCGTTACCAAACATCAGGCGTCCGCCTTACGCAAAATAACAAGACAGCGTTCGTTATTGTGTTTCGTCTGAGCTCTCCCAAGCAAAGCAGTTTGTAATGTAGGGGAAAAAACAAGTCGCACTAGCTGCAACTTTCGGTTTTTTTGTTTTGTTTTGTTTTTTACTTTGCTCTAGTTTCCCAGGAAGTGACGATATATGTTCCTTTGAACCCTTGGGATGGAAACTTTGCTTTATTGACAAATTTTTATGCGATATTCAAATCTTCAGAAATCATTACATTCACAACTTTCCATGGAAACATAAGTATTGTGAAGAAGATTGCAATTGGTATGTGACCACAGGGTGACGGGCTTATTATTCTTCTGTTATTTAAGGATTCTCGGTGGGTGTCTACCCTATAAACCCCCACCCACCCCAGAAACAAACTTTTTTGTTTGTTTTTTTCAAATATATTATCAGCCAGATATAATTGGTTGTGCAAATGATAACCAAACTCATTACCCAATACTTAATTAACAACACACTGCAGTCCATTAAGCATACTTCTGTTCAAATTAAACCAAATAATCCACACTAAAATCACAGATCAACAGATGCACAAGTATATTGGATAAAGCATACACTAAGTATAGATGTTTAATCTAACTGTAGAGAGAGATTTTCACCAAAAACAAACAACAAAAAAAAAACAACAATTAACAAATCCTGCTCATTTTCCTACTTTGATACATACTGCCATATAAAAGTCCATGTGACTGTCTAAATATGATAATGAAAACTTCCCAAACCAGGGCCGACGTTAGCAGGGAGAAAGTTGGTGACGATTCTAGGGGCCCACAGCTAAAACCTACACGGGTCCTCCTCATACCAAACACTTGCATTTTATCCATGCAATCTTTTCATTTAATGTTGAAAACATCACAGAATCACATAAGTATGAAATGAACAAAGGTCAGAGTCATTAATAATGACAAGTCTGATGCAACGTTTTCATTTTTTTATGGTTTGTTGTAAAGAACTGATTACACAATGATTCAGAGGTTCTTTACGGCATTATAATTGCATCATCACATGTCTCTGATGTCCTGGTTTGCCATATTACTAAAACATTCCAATAATATGTATGCATGTATTGCTGTTTTTAAACAAAATAGTATATTTCAGCCATTGTAAGTCCACAAGACTGCAAGTGCATGTTAAGTGCCCCTTTTGGGACAAGGCTCGTATCTGGCCGTTTTCAGTGAGTTGTTGACTCAAGAACGCTTGGGTAGAATTTTAAACAAATCATTTAAACTGAGTGTGAGCTAATTCAATGATCTTATTCTAAAGATTGGACATCAGTATTACTAGCATCAATTCGTGTTTGTGTGTATTTGTCAGATGGCACTATCAGGATGGATCTGTGTGGTGACTGGTGCTTCCAGAGGAATTGGAAGAGGTATTGCCCTTCAGTTATCTGAGGCTGGTGCTACAGTGTACATCACTGGTCGACAGGAGAAAACTCTGAAGCAGACAGCAGCTGAGGTGTGGAAACTGGCTCCTGATTGTATCATTAATAACCCTCAACTTGGGGAAGGTGATATTGGTTTCACGCTTTTTTACTTTCACGATAACAGGTGACAGAGAGAGGTGGCCAGTGTCTCCCAGTTGTCTGTGACTCATCTAAAGAGGATGAAATCAAGGAGCTGTTTGAACGTGTCCAGCGTGAGCAAAATGGCAGACTTGACTTATTGGTGAATAATGCCTATGCTGGTGTACAGGTCAGTCACAGCTAACTATGGAACAAAAATGCTGTTTTTCTATATATTTACTATTGTTCTGTTTATGTCTCTGCGTTAGGCTATTATGAACAACTTGAACAAGAAGTTCTGGGAGGTGGATCCAGATATTTGGGACACAATCAACAACACTGGACTCAGGTACAGAGCATATCTGGAGGTGACTCCAAATGACAGTTAAATTTTATGAAGAAAGAGATGTTAAAATAAATAATTCTGAATAAATTTTGAAACTTTTTGTCATTTATCAGACTACATTTATTTGATAAAAATATAGAAAAACAGTAATATTGTGATATATTACAGTTTTAAATAACTTATTTATGTTTTAATATATTTTCAAATATATACATAAATAAGTCTTAATTTCTTTAAAAGAATCTTTCTGACCCAAAATATTTAAATCAGTAGTGTATGACAACTCCAGTGCCTAAACATCAGTACTACATAAAATTTTGATTTATTTGACCCTGTAAAGCTGAGCTGCAAAATGAATTAAATCATAGTATTTAATTGAAAAAAAAAAAAAGGTCACTGTTCTCACAGGGGTCACTATTTCTGCTCAGTGTATGCTGCACGGATGATGGTGGCTCAGGGCAAAGGCTTGATTGTGTTCATATCATCCATGGGTGGTCTGCGCTATCTCTTTAATGTATCCTATGGGGTTGGCAAAGCTGCAGTGAGTCCGTGCACACAGCAGTACAGATTCTGAATCTGAAGTCATTTTCAGTATATCATATTTTAAAGATATATAATTTCAGTTGCGCACAATGCCACTTCCATTTTTAATTTGTTTGTAGACTATTCCTTCATTAATATTTATTGTTCATTTATGCTTTAAACATTCTTTTGGTTCTTCAGTGTGACAGAATGGCAGCGGACATGGCAATAGAGCTGGAGAAGAAAGGTGTGGTTGCTGTAAGCCTCTGGCCAGGGGCAGTTAAGACTGAGTTAATTAATCAGTATATATCTTGTGATGAAGCTCCTCCAGGATTTGATCCAAAAGTAAGCCTTTTTATTTGTCCCAGCCCTTAATCAGCATTGCTTTTTCAGTTCATAGTTTCAGATTGTGATATAACAAATGCATTTTTCTAAATATTTGTTTACAATCTGTCTTTCTCAGTTCAAGGAAATGTTCAATAAGGGTGAAACGACGGAGTTTAGTGGACGATGCATAGTTGAGCTGGCCAAAGGTTTTTTTTTTTTTTAAGACTGAATGAGTAGTTAAAGGGATAGTTCACCTATAAATGAAAATTCTGTCATCATTTACTGAACCTTGATTTGTTCCAAACCTGTAAGTTTAGTTTTTTCTTCTGTTGAACACAAAAGAAAATATTTTGAAGAATGCTGGTATCAGATATTTGCTGGTAACCATTCACATCCATAGTATGGGAAAAAAAATGCTATGCAAGTCAGTGGCTACCAGCAACTGTTTGGTTACCAACATTCTTCCAGTATCTTCTTTTGTGTTTAACAGAAAAAGTGAGTAAACTATCCATTAGTGAACTATCCATTTAAAGGTAAAATGGTTATGAATTATTCTGAATTGTCTGGAGGCCCTTGGTGATGTGTTACTTTCTGCTTCTTGGTGACTAACAGATAAAAGTCTGATGTCAATGACTGGGCAAGTGTTGATGACCTGTGAACTCGCTCACCGCTATGGACTCAAGGATGTTGATGGTAAGGTGACCGATGTTTATGTAGGAGTGATGGTGCTTTCTGTTATGATCAAAGATACTTACATTTAGATGTTCCAGAATGAAATCCTGCACAGGGTTTTATGTACTCCTTGTGGTTTCAGGTCGCAGTGTCATGGACTACACCTCCCTGAAGTTCCTCATTTCCCAGATACCCTATGTGTCCTGGCTGTCCGTATTCACTCCTTCATTCATCAGAGTGCCTCGTTCCATGCTGAGTCTTGGCAAATTCTAACACATCTCGGTGCAGAGACTGAGGCTATTTTTGGTAATCCTGTCTTCTTTTTTTTTTTTTTAAATCAATCGATCAATAAATAAATAAATAAAGTTGTTTCTAAAATTATTGTAATGTCTATTTTTACAAAAAAGTAAAGTGCTGATTAAAATTCCAGTAGAGTCTGGAAGAAACTTATTTAATTCATCAGCAGATTATGGTTGTCATAATACAGAAAACAGTTGTTTTCAACTGTAATAATATTTTACAGTATTACTGTTTTACAGTTTTGTTATCAAATAAATGCATAAAAGACTTATTTAAAAAAAGTTATTTAAAAATCTTACTGATCCCAAACTTTTGAACACTAGTGTAACTGTATATTCAAGTATATACTAAAATAATATCTAAAATCACACTAGGATACTATGAGAAGCATGTCTATTTAATCATTGCACACGAAACCTACCATAATCGGATCATCTTTTTCATCACTCTTAGCTGAGGCTGCATCCACAGGACCTAAATCACAATAAAAATATGTCATACAATCATTCCTTCTCTTGTCAGAAAGGAGACAGACAGAAAAATCAAAGCAATGCTGCTCTTACTACATTCAGTCTGTGTCAGCAGGTAAATTGACACAAAGAAAGAACAAATCAGGAGATTCTCTATCCACCTCATTACTGTGTGTGAAAGTAATCTCACAGTAACACCTGAGCTCATGAGCTTGTGTGTTTATATATGAATAGCATACCAGTCCATTATTGCCCATCTCTCACTTTTACATGGTCATTTTACATCTCATGTCGGAAGAACAAACTGATAGATTGACTTAGCTAGTGTAGTTCTGACTAACTCCTTATGATCTAGACAGAACTTGACAAGAAGAATGACCCAGGGCCAGAGAGAGTGTTTTGCACTGTCACTACATTTTAAATGTGTTGATCATCTACAAGCATTTTTACTCTGTTGTTTTAAATAGGCCTCCAAGATAAAGTCATTTAGCTGCCTGTAACATTGTCATTCATTTCTTGCTACTGTTGCTAATTAAAAACTATTAAATGAAAAATAAGAAGACCCCCAACATAAACCACAATGTTTGGGCATCAAAAAATATGCTGCCAAAAAATACTTGTATCAGAACAAATTTCATCTCATTTCCATAATAATGACAGTGATCTTAATCGCAAAAATAATACACATTGCACAAGAGGAAAATATGTGTAAGGCACACCCAGCCCTGAGCTTGTTGATAAAATGGTAGTTTTAAGTGTGGCAAATGTCAATGACATGGTCACTTTTATTTGCAATGCAAATTCCTCAACAGTTAACCAAAAATGGTAAAAAACAAACAAACAAACAAACATAGAATCTGCTTATAACACTGAAATCTGAAATATTTTATAATTTTGAGATCAAATGCTACTCAAAATGTTAGTTTTATATCAAATATTTGCATCACAGTGCATTGATTAGCTTGATATCCAACTGGTGCACCTTAAAAACAGCAAGGTGTTACTAGGAGACTATGTGATGCTACAAGCTATTTAAAATGAAAAGATAAGTGGCCTTGGGTATGGTGGAATGTTGTAGACTTCGGTTTTTAATTCTCTAATTATGGCTTCATGCAAGCAGTGGTGACTCTGCAGAGAAGCATCAAAGTAGATTTAGCACAGAGGTTATCTGAATTGATGAATGGCAAAGTAAACAATATGTCATTGTGGCCAAGGTCCTTTGGTGCCCAAGTGATCCACAATCATAAACCCAAGCTCTGCTGGGTAAATGCAGTGACTGTATAATTTAGTGATTACCACTATTAGGGGAGTGATGTTTTTTGGGGGGTTTTTTCGGGCCATGTTATTTTAATGCAATGAAATGAAATGACCATTGTTATCAGATATATTGTGCTGTTCAGGAGACCTGGGTTTTTGCTGTGCACATCCTGCTCCCCACTGCATCTTTATATGCCCACTTCTCTACTACACAGTATACCAGGGATTATCAACTCTGGCCCTCGAATTACACTTTTCTGCAGAGTTTAGTTCCAACCCTAATCAAATATACATGAACAAGCTAAACAAGGTCTTCTGGATTACTAGAAAGTTACTGACAGGTGATCGAGGTTTGTATTAAACTCTGCAGGAAAGTTGCAAAGAGCCCCTTCAGTATGCAAAAAGCAGTACACCACAAGAGTAGTATGTCTGAAAACATAGTATTTGAAAAACAGTAGATGAAAAGTATGCGTACTGCTGCTATGGTCGCAAAGTAAGTTCTTTGGTAAAAGTACTACCTGCTCTGGCTGTAGCCTATGTGATTTCGTACACAGCTCCTCTCAGTTTGCCTCTCTATAAAAACTGAAAAATACCTGAAAAAAAAAGACCAATGAGAAATGCCTACATATAGGGAAAATGGAATGACTGTAGCGTACTCTTGTTTATTGAGTTGGCAATGTGTTTAAAATACGTTTTAAAAACATTGAAACATTGTTTATATTTGCAAAACACACTGGCTTAATATTAGACGTATTACGGGAGTGGGAGGATGGCCATAAACATGACTGTCTTATCTGCACGTTATATATGTGCCAGTTTATTTCACCACACTTTGCCTGTTAGAGATTTCAAGTCTAGACAACAGTTCCTTAGAGAATTACCATTCAGCAGCGTTAAACAGGTACGTGTAGCGTTTACATAAATACAACATGTAAATGACGGTCTTTCATTATAAAATCATACGGCAATATCTTCTGTTTATCTATTTATCTTCTATTTATCCATATTAAACAAATACGAAACAAGTCGAATGTGTCACACGAGATCGTTTCCATCTGCACGACGTTTAGGTAAATAATTGTGATGATGTATATAATACATACTCCGGGCCACCGGGCCAATTAAATATCGTTGTGAAGAAGATTGCAATGGATAAAGGTGACCACAGGGTGACAGGCTTTTTTTTTACTCACTGTTTGACTGTTATTGACTAGGGAGTCATTTCCGCGAATCGGTTCTTTAGGAACAGTTGTAAAGAAGCGATTACAAAACGATTCAGTGGTTCTTTACGCCATGACGTTCTGGCTTTGCACATTCCTCTCTCTCTCTCTCTCTCTCTCTCTCTCTCTCTCTCTCTCTCTCTCTCTCTCTTTTAAGATTCTTAAACATGAGAATCAGATTAAATGTTGCAATGAATGATCCACGCTACAAACTGAAATAGTGGTGTTTGTGGCGTTGTTAAATTGAGCCTACAGTTTCCACTGCAGTTAACAAAGATCATAAATCTCTGTGGTAATTAGGAATACCATGATTGTAATAATGCTAATCCCATCCTGGGCACAGTGGGCAGTATCTGTTTCCTTCCCAAAGCTGAGTTCTGACTGATACAGTCTTTTCATTATCATCTGTGTAAGTGAAGAGTGTAAATATTGGGTCAGCTGATATTCATGTTTAATAATTTTAGACAAGTGATTTTACTGAAGGATAATTATAACTGAGTTTATTAAATTCATTCACAATATGTGCACTCACTTTATCAATCCTATGCCTAATATGATGAAAACAGATTTGTTAATGTCTCTTGCGTCATCACATTGACAATTACGAAATAGTCACTGATCTATATAGGAAACAGTACGTTAGCCTAATCATGTATGCAGTTCTAAATAGTGAAATTAGACAAAAGTTTATTACATCTCTGAACATTTCTGTCGATCGTTTAACATTTTTTTCGTAAAACAGCAGTCAAATGGGAAATATTTGGTTTAGCTACTTACATCTTGCACTTCATAACTGTCTGAGGTTTTCGAGCTGGGATTTTTACACTGCCTGTGAACATAAACCCTGCCTACTTTGATTTGGTTGGCCATCACAAACACTTTGATACTGATGAGCACTGAGGCATCTCAGATGAGAAGATCTGTTCTCTTGGCTTTTTATCCTTGCATCACCAAAGCAGAATTAATATGGTAGGCATTTATTTTACAACTTTTGTTATTGGAAAAATACCGAGGTCCAGACCTTGGGGACCTCAATGGTGGGTACGACCCTGCATACAGTGTTTACATGTTGTAATAAAATGCAATAATAATAAAAAAAAAAACATTATAGCATACTCCATTTGGGATGGGACTCATATCTGGCCAGTTTTTTTTTTTTTTCTTTGATTCAGTGAGTCAGTGAGCTGTTGACTTGAGAACAACTGATTTTTAATCAAACCATTTATACTGATTGTGTGAACCAATTCAATGATCTAATTCTAAAGATTGGACATTGTTATAATTTGTATCAGTTGGTGTTTGTCAGATGGCACTATCAGGATGGATCTGTGTGGTGACTGGTGCTTCCAGAGGAATTGGAAGAGGTATTGCCCTTCAGTTATCTGAGGCTGGCGCTACAGTGTACATCACTGGTCGACAGGAGAGATCTCTGAAGCAGACAGCAGCTGAGGTGTGGAAACTGGCTCCTGATTGTGTCATTAATAACCCTCAACTTGGGGAAGGTGATATTGGTTTCATGCTTCTATTATTTTCTTGATCACAGGTGACAGAGAGAGGTGGCCGGTGTCTCCCAGTTGTCTGTGACTCATCTAAAGAGGATGAAATCAAGGAGCTGTTTGAACGTGTTCATCGTGAGCAAAATGGCAGACTTGACATATTGGTGAATAATGCCTATGCTGGTGTACAGGTCAGTCATAACTATGGAACAAAAATGCAGGTTTTTCCTGCATATTTGAATTTTTTTTTGACTCTTGAATCTTTCATAAAATAACTATTTTACTATTGTTGTGTTTATGTCTGTGTGTTAGGCTATTTTTGACAACATGAACAAGAATTTCTGGGAAGTGGATCCAGAAGTTTGGGACATCATCAACAACACTGGACTCAGGTACAGAACAAATCTGGAGGTGACTCCAAGTGACAATTAAATATTATGCAGAGATGTATTAATAAATCATTTTGAATACATTTGAAGAGTTCTTGTCACATCTAAGAGACAAGCCATTTGAGGGTTGTTTTTAAAGAAGTCTGCATTTAGAATTCTTCATTTATTCGGTAAAACACTAAAACAGTAATATTGTGAAAAATGATTACAATTTTAAATAACTGGAGGAATAATGGAGGAAGACTGGAGAGGCACAGAATCCAAGCTGCTTGAAGTCCAGTGTGAAGTTTCTGAAGTCAGTGATGATTTGGGGTGCCGTGACATCTGCGGTATCACATTTTTATCACAATAAGTATCACATTTTATTTTTCCTCTTTCCTACTACTTGTTTCACTTCTGTTTCAGTTTTGTCTGTATTGGTTGTTTATTAAGTTTTAGTTTTTATTTAATTTTAGTTATTTTAGTACTTCATACTACATGGAAATGAAGTAATATATATATATTGCATTTATTTTTATATGTATGTATATGTATATGTGTGTGGCTGTACATACACATGTCGTTGTTTTTTTTTTTTTGGTGTTTGGCTTAGTATGTTAGAAGCATTATTATACTCATACCTTTAGTTGTTTTAATATTTTAAATTGTTTTTACCTTTACTTTTTTTGTTTTCATTTAAATGGTTTTTGAAATGTTGTATGCATTTGTAATTTTTAATTTCTTTGTTTTCTTAAATGTGTGTGTATATATAATATTTACAGAGTTTTGACTTTTAGTTTGTTACTTTTTATTATTTGTAAGTCGCTTTGGATAAAAGCGTCTGCTAAATGACTAAAAGTAAAAGTAAAGTAAAGTAAAGTAAAAGTAAAGATGGTTATGAATTACCATGAAAATAATTGGTGAGAAATAAATTTTCTGGAGGCTCTAGCTGACATTTTATTTTCTGCTTCTTGGTGACAAATAGATAAAAGTCTGATGTCAATGACTGGGCAAGTGTTGATGACCTGTGACCTCGCTCGCCGCTATGGACTCAAGGATGTTGATGGTACAGTGACAAATGTTTATGCAGGAGTAATAGTTTTTCCAGTTAATCAAAGATAATTAGATGTAGATGTTACAAAATGAAATCCTTTTTTATGTGCTTCTTGTTTCAGGTCGCAGTGTCGTGGACTACACTTCTCTGAAGTTTGTCGTTTCCCAGGTACCTTATGTGTCCTGGCTATCTGTATTCACTCCTTCATTCATCAGAGTGCCTCGTTCCATACTGAGCCTTGGCAGTGGAAAAATCTAATATGTCTCAGTGAAGAGACAGTGCCTATTTTTTGTAATCTTGTCATTTTTTTTAAATTATGTTGTTTCTAAAATTATTGTAATGTCCATCTTTACAAATGAGTAAAGCACTGATTACAATCCAGTAGCTGAGCCTGGAAGACACTTAATGCACAATTCATGAGTAGAATTAGTATTGCTATAATATTGCTCTGTTTTCTTAAATGAGAAAATGTATAAATATACTAGAATATTAATATACTGGTTTTAAGTTGAAAGGAATTAATTAACCCTGTTATAGGTGAATGTATACTTACCAAACAAGTTTTTGCAATAAATACTGACATTTTACTACAGTCTTTTGGGTTGTATTTTTTTTGATAGATTGATATAGCGCTCATGAATCCTTCATTCTGATTGGTCAAACAGCTGTGCAACACTGCATAATTGTGCACTCATCTGAGAAAACTTACACAGTGGTTCTCATGTCTCTGCAGTCTCTACAAGTACACTAATTAAAGTATTTTAACTCAAATCAATATATTTAATGTGCACTGTTAAACAGCCATGTAATAATTTGGACAGTCTGTCATTAGCACAAAATAAACACAGTTTGTTTAGTTTTCCTGAACGATTAATCTCAAATCACTAATAAATAATACATGTATATTAATTTATTTGGTGGGTAGCCATATATTATGCGGGATAATATACAGTCAGAATAAACCCTGAGAGGGTGATCGGGACACTTATGCAAAGTGAATGGCTCTTGTGTCAACCTCAGGGGGTTTGTTTTACTAATTTGTAGATTCAGTTAATTGCTGTTTCCTAAACTCAAACATTCATAAAGTTACCTCTGACAAGTTTGATCAAAGAATAATGTTATGCATCCTTACCTGCAGACTCCTAAAACTTATCATGTGGCACAATTCACATGGTAATCACATCCCACTTGGGAAGTGCATTTACGGGGCCAAGTTTCAGCTGTGCTCCTCCTCCCATTACTCTCCTTCCCGGATTGGACCTGCATGGCCACGGCACCGTCATTGCATGAGAAAGAGGGGGCTGGTCCGAGAGTTTCCTGATCCTCTCTGTCTAGCCTCGGTCTGACCGGACAGGCAAAAAAACACTTCGGGATTTCCAGGACAAAAGCGACAACGGACAATACAGCCCAGCTGGAGTGGCGTATCTACATACAGCCTTGAGAGAATTTCAAGCGGTGAGTTGTTGTTTCACGCGAACTACTATATAGTTTACGTTTGTAAAGTTTTTAAAGCAGAGTCGAAACGGAATTAAGGCTCTCGAAGCTTGTTATTGCGTCCTAAAAGCCACGCGAGGAGTCAGGCGATTTTGTCTCACGTCGCGTCGTGTTCACATTATTTGAAGCATTTGTTTTGAACAAGGTTCAACGGGAATGCGCGGTTAAATGGGACAACGGGAGTTTGTTTATGTGCGTTACTGAAGCGTGAGCGGATCGTGCGCCACAAAAGGGCTGGTGTAACAAGAACTGTTATGGCATAAACCCTTGTTTATTTCTGAAGCGTTCGGTTTATGATGACCCTTACACCTGCTAACTGTTTGTTGGATGAACACATACTGTAGTGATCTCATCTCACATCCTACGACCTGCGTCAAAAGTTCCCAACATAAGCTGATTATAACAGAAGCCGTGGACAAACATCGGCCACTGACGCAATTTCCAACAAGTCTAACCAAGTTTATTTAGTCTAAACGGCATTGTATTTCTGTTTCATACACTGTATAGGAATTGCCTACGTTAATTCAATTACATTAAAATTAATCATTAAACAGGTTATATATATATATATATATATATATATATATATATATATATATATATATATATATATAATGCGCACCAGTTAATATATTTGTAAATTGGACAGACAAATGTACAAATAGAACCCCACTAAACAAAAGCTACTCTGACTTCAAGGGACTTTACGCTTAGTCGAGTCATTCCAAGTCATCATCTGATAAATGAGGTCACCACAGGCGGTCGAGAATTTATCCTGTCAAGTTCACCTCCAGCTTGTTTTGTAGATGACTTGCCTGCTCATTGCATGTAGTGGTAAATTTCCTAATATTGGCAAAGATTTTCCAAGCAGGATTGCTTAACACTGCTCATGTAGACTATTGGTAAAGTTTGTTCCTGTGGTTCACAGTTCAGCTTTGTTTTGGGCTCATTAAAGTCATAGGATGCCGCATGAAGCTAAAACTCAAGGTACTGTGTCGCTGATTTACAAATTGGTGACCATAAGTAGTTAAGGTGTCCTAGTCAGGACAAACTGAAAAATAAACTAATGTCATGATTAGATTTCAAAGTAAAAATCTAAGCCTTTTAATTTTGAGCACAGAGAAAGTTTGAGATGACCAACATGTGCTCTGTAGACTGTGCTGTGTTGGGTAGGCAAAACTGGCAAACAAACCAGGTTGACAAATTGCACTAACTTTTGTAACCTTTATTTAACCAAGACAGACTCTCTTACTATCTCTTGGCCATCTGTTGGAAGGTTAAACAAATTTCTATACGATTCTCCAGGGTTAGGCAAACGGGGGAAGTGGACCATTACATGCACTGGAAAGGGGCAAGGGAGCTGTGAAGGGCAGGGCCCCCAATCTCTCTTTTGCTGAAGTCCGCCATAGTGGGGGTTGGGTGTGCATTGGTGTAGAGTATACGACAGGCTTTAATGAAAGGCTAATGTGTGGAAGGGAACGGCGGGGGAAGGGGGTGACATCTGTCCTTCTTTCAACTTTAGAGAGGAAAGTCAATGGCTGGACTGTAGAGTTGACCGTAAAGTCCCAGTTTAATGAGTTTCAGGGAGTTTGATGAACAGCTTTTCTCGAAAATCCTACAAATAAGTCGCTTTTCATTTCTGGATAGGCATTGATAATGTCAGATTTTCTGAGGTTAAGTTTGCTGCATCTTGCAAATGATCTGAACGAATTCTGTTGTAGATTTGGCCAACTAAAGAATGACTGGAACCCACCCATTAACCCCCTCCCCAAAGCACCATCCTAGCACCCATCAGCCAGCAACAGTCCACCACCCCCAGCATTCCAACCTTTCCTCCCCTCACAAATCCGGCTTACAAACAACAAACAGGATTTTAACTGTTACCAAAAACTAATTGTTTAAAAGGCAAAAATTGTATTGTGGGTATTGCAAATGGCCTACTATTCTGTATTCATTCTCAACTGACTCTGTTTCTTTGTTATTCTTACAGTCTGCGGCAATAGAGGTATGACATCTCTGATGGCAACGCACAGTGACCATGACTTGAACATTATCTCTCAGAGAGGGGTGGCAGCAAAAAGACAAGTTGGAATCCTCACCAGTTCACGGCAGCAAAAATCACCATACCACCACAATTCTGATGGAAAGGAACATGGGAGCGCCTCTAATCAAAGACCAAGAGAGAGTGGTGCTGCAGTAAGCTTTAGCACTAATAATAACTCTGTAGTATGTCTTCCGTTGGTCTCTGAAGGATTGAAGCTAGTGTGGACCCAGTCCGATCAAACAAGTGAGCTGGATGTTATCCCTGAACTTGTTCAGGCCTTCAATATCTTCCCCTATCCAACATCTCAAGAAGTCAGCACCCTTGCCCGTGTCTGTGCTCTTCCCCTAGATAAAGTCAAAGTGTGGTTCATGGTGCAACGCATCAAGTATGGAATTAGCTGGGCCTCAGAGGACATTGAAGAAACGCGGCTTAAGCTGGCTAGACCAGTGCAAACAAGTGAGACTGAACACAAAGAGAGCAGTACAAAGAGGAAAAATGGAATTGAAGATTTAAAAGAAATGGAAGATCATGTAGAAGATCTAGCGCAAAGTCCACAAGTGCCTCGTAAAAGACATAAAACTGAAAGCACAGAACCAGCAAAGCTCTTTCCTGCTCCCTCACGTTTCCGTTCATCTCTTCCACCTCCCCAGGATTCGTACTACTACCGACAGCCGGTAGAAATCCCAGAAACCACTCAAGCAGCCACCCCTCCTACTTCTACAGAGTCTCCTGTTGAATCTGACCAGCCACGGCATGGGCGCTACAAAAAGTCCAAAGCCCAGTTAGCTGCTTTGCGTAAAAGTTTTCTTCAGGAGAATTGGCCTGATGAGACAGAGCTCCAGCGCCTACAAGAGGAGACGGGCCTAACTCGTAATGAGATTCGAAAATGGTTTAGTGACAGTCGCTACCAGCTGCGAAATGGTAGGGGGTTGTCGACATCCTCCACTGCTACTCAAGGAGAAAAAAATGAACCCAACTGCAGTGTATCATCTCAGTCTCAGGAGGTTCAGCCTCTTCCTCTCACTACTAAAAAGCAAGCTACAGAGCAAGCTGATGATGAAGTCAAGGAAAAGGTTCGCGTGAAAGGATCACGAAAGAATCGGCCAAAGAACTCTCAGTTTTTCCAGCTTTTCTTGTCTAACACGCTTGAGGCATTTGAAGAAGGACCATTAGTTGTGGACGAGGAGAAATGTTCAGAGGAAAGTGAGATTCAGCATAATGAAGCTGGAAGCGAACAGGAAAGTGAGGGACGTTGTTTGACACCTCCAGAGCCAGCTGCACCCACTTCCTCCTCTTCTTCTCCATCAATCACCCCATCTAAAAAACACTCAGGCAGGTCGTCGAAATCTGCACGCTCTACCAAAGCAAATGCTCTGAACAACTCCCTAAATTCCTCAGACAGCACTTCACCTTCTTCCCTATTAACAGTGGCTGGACGACCAAGGAAAACAAAGGAGCAACTGGCTGTCTTAAAGGAATACTTCCAGCGCTGCCCATGGCCAAAGAGCGATGTATACACGCAGATAGTGGAACTCACATCTTTGCCTCGTGCCGATGTTATCCAGTGGTTTGGGGACACTCGTTATGCTGTAAAAAATGGGCATGTACGCTGGGTGCATGCTGATGTACGTGACCAAGTGCTTGCTGAGATAGCATTGTTACAAAGTGGAGGGGCTGCCGCCGATGCTAGTGGAACCCCAGGAAGTGAAGGCAACAGGAAACGTAAGTCACAAGGGAACAGCACACCAAAAACACAGAAGTCTGCAATGGATTCTGTAGACCTCAGTCCGCTGGAGCAGTATTATCGACAGACAGGACCACTCCAAGAGAGAGACCTTGACCACCTCTGCCGGAAGTCAAAAATGAGTTATCAACAGGTCCGAGACTGGTTTGCATCTAAAGACAGTACAACACTGGACACAGAGGTCACTATTATTGATTGATTAATTTAAGAAAACTGTTTGTGCTCATGTCTGTTAATCTGCTGTGAGGCCTGTAATCAGGCAAAATCCCTTTGAAGGCACAGTATAAAATGACTTAATGCAATGCCCTCTACTATGTAAAAATCAATAGCAATGTGAAGTTTTTTTTTTTTTTTTTTTTTAACATCCACTATATGATTTGTTAATTTGTTATACGACAGGCAGTATTTAAATGTAAAATGTATTTTTTGGTTTTTAACAAATACTAAGTCATGTTGTGCCTGTGATGCTCTGGGAGTCATCTTTACACTGGCTGCTCCTCCAGTTTCCTATGTTTGTGTTGGTATTTTTGTTAGTAATCCTTTAGATCCTTAATTGCTGCTTCTTAGAACTGATATGATACTCAAAACTGTTTAGATTTTCCAAAACCTTGGTTTGGTTATCTATTAGGTACTTAGTTTAGTTTTTTGGACCGGTAACTCAGTAACGCAGTGCGAGGGTATGTTTTTGTAATTTTTGTGTTTAACCCAAAGAAGATCCATATGGCACTGTATATTGATTCTCTTGCAAACTAATTAACCTTAAGTTTTTCCTATGTATAAATATATATATTTTCCCCTCCAATTATCTATCTTTAACATTCCACACTTAGAGGTTTATGGATCCATCCCTCTAATCTTGCTACTTCATTGTGAATAAACATTTCATTTGAACACATCCGTACTCCACTGCAGTGAAAAGACAACAAAAGCCATTGTTTTTTGTAAAGTCTTGTGCCTTATTGTCTGTAAATTTGTGTTTCAGGGGGGCGAAACAGTGAATTGAAATAAAACATGCCTGACTACCTTTAACTCGCTGTTGCATTCTGTTCAGTTAACCTCCTGACATCAAACATGTCCATCTTATCAAAAGACGTCTCATGGTGTATTTACCAAAAAATGGTAAATATACCTTATTTGCGTTACTGTGCATTCACACCGCCGCCGGCGAGAGCGTCAAAATTTGCCCTGGCCGCCTGCCAGCAACAAAGCTTTGTGAACGCTCTGACGTAGATCGAATGCTTGTCTTGTATTTAAAGGAGCCGCAAAGCAAACAAGCTTGTTGATCTTGTGCAGAATGACCACAAGTAGGGTATAATTTTTCAGAGTTAATTGCATCAGTAATTTCTTGTAAACTAAGAGGGGCTTCACATATATTGAACTCTTCATTACTAATCTGCTTCATATTATGTAAGGACTCCAAAAACTCAGATGTAGATTGTTGACAGAAATTAGAAGCATACAAATTACTATAAAACTCAGAACAAAAATTTGCAATAATTTTAGGGTCCTCCACAATATTACCTTTAATCCTCAATTTTTCAATATGATTATTTTTAGCTTGTTGCCTCTCAAGTCTAAAAAAATAAGCAGAGCTCTTTTCGCCCTCTTCAAGCCATTTCCTTCAAGACCTTATAAAAGCACTTTCAGCCTTTTGTTCGTAAATCTCATCTAGCTTAAGTTTCTGTTCAGTGAGTTCTGCTTTACCGAATTCTGATAATTCTTCTACTCTTTTAGATAAAGTAGATATTTTAAATAAAATTTTATCCTCTTCAGCTTTCCTCTTTTTTGCAAACTCACTACAGTACCTCCTAAAAAAAATTCCTACTTCAAATTTAAGAAGCTCCCAATTGTTACAATATTTTTTTTCAATTTTTGCTTTATTCCAATAAGTCAAAATTATTTTTTCTATGCCAGTGATTACTTCATTATGTTGAAGTATTTATTTATTTAATTTCCAGTATCCAGACTTTTGAGTTAAATTTAAAGAAGAACTAAAGGGAATACTTATTGAAACAGCCTTGTGATCCAAGAATGGGGATGGTATATCAGTAACAATATTATCTAAATCCTTAGATGTAAGCCAATAATCAATCCTGGACTGACTAGATAAAGAATTATTACTCCAAGTAAAGCATTCTTGTGTTGGGTGAGATTTTCTCCATGTATCAATTAAAGAAAATTTCTCCATAAACGTAATTACATAATCAGGACTTAGATTTCCAGCCTGAGGAGGCCATCTATCTAACCTGTTGTCCAGGACGACATTGAAATCACCTCCAAAGTTCAGAGAAGATTTAGGATATATGGCTAACATATGAGTCACCCGATCACCTAATCTGTCAAAAAAGGCATTATTCTCTCTTTGTAAATTGAAACCATATACATTAATAACAATACAAGTTGAATTTAAAATTTCAAGGGCAAGTAAATGTAGTGTCCAGATGTATCACACTCAGAACTTAATATTTTCCCTTTAAATCGATTTTTCAAGAAACAAACCCCAGCAGAATGAGTAGTGCCGTGAGCTAACCATAAATCTAGTCCCCATTGCGACCTCCAAAAATTTACATCTTGAATATCAGAATGGCACTCTTGTAAGAAACAAAAATCTGTATTAAAGCGCTTCAAGTACAAAAAATGGCTTTCCTCTTAACAATGTTACGTAACCCTCTACAATTAAGAGAAACAACAGATAAAGACATAAAACAAAAATCTATAGAAAATACAAAGTTAAACCCAGAAGATTCCTATAAAAAATTATAGCAAATCTTAAACGGTTGCAACAGGTGTATACCAGGATGAGAACAGCAATCCCTTTTTAATGCAAAGAATTTTTTTTTTGTATTATTGCCTCTTTTATAAATTTACAAATCAAAACATTTGAACTGGAGTTTCAGTCTCATTCAAGTCTTTAAACAGAATAAGGAGAATAGCGCCTCCCTTTTTAAAGCAAAGAAAAAATAAATTGTATTATTGCCTCTTTTATAAATTTACAAAACAAAACGTTTGAACTGGAGTCTCAGTCTCATTCGAGTCTTTAAACAAAGAAAGAAGGAGAGTACCTTTGCACTGAAAGAGGCTGTAAACATTTATTTTCTTCCAGTTCCATTCACCTTAATTTTAGTAGGGCATCCCTCGTAGTTTAAGTGGGTGGATAAATCTCAACGCCGTCTACAAAAGCACGGCCACTGACGAAGAAAGCTTTCTTGTTTTCCTTACGTGCTTTTTCGACAGCAGGCCATAATTTCAGCCTCTTTTCTCTGCCAGCAGGAGACAAGTCCTCAGTGATCCTCAGGTGGTTGTTCTTCAGAAAGTCTGCATCTTTGGCAGCACGCCAGACAGCATCCCTGAAAAAACGTGATGTGAACTGAAATATAATTCCTCTAGGAGTGCTGCTTCCAGGTTTGATACGACCAAGGCGGTGTGCAACATCCACGACGTCAGGCAGTTTATCTTTATGCTGCGGCAAGAGACACTGACATATTTTATTAAGCCACATTAAGTGTTTATGGTTTTCTACGGGAGGAAAACGCTTAACGAGAACCTTTGCGCATTGCATTCATATTCTGCTATTCTGTAGCCACGGATTTGCGGGTCTTGTCTTTTTCTCCTAAAGATGACTTGCAGGACCCTGTTCGTTATTGTACTAAATTAGTTTTAATCGTTTAACCACCACAGCGTCTTGTCTCCATTGGCAACGCACACGATTCGTGTCGAATGCAAGTGACGTCGCAGGTAGCGGAAAGTGCAAGCGGCGATTGCAAGTGACATTGTAATTTAGTTTCTTTTTCTTGTCTTCACCACCTGGCTACTGTTGTAAAATGTTGAGAGATTCAAACAAAAACTAATCAATAAATAGAACAAAATAAAAAATAGACTGCAAGTGACGTCACTCGCGGAAGCGCAAATGTCTGAGAGTGCAAGTACTGAGACTGCAAGTGCAAGTCTGCAGCCAGACCCTTCTCGCCGAACCGCGTCATAGCTCATTACCATAAAGTTGACCTGATTTCAACTCTCCTCGACGCTCTCATCGTCCAAGACGCGCCGCGCCGCTGCTCGCCGCCGGTGTAGTGCCGAATTCTGACCCCCACCAGATTATTAACCCCCTAGTATTGGTAGGTTTAGGGTTAGGTGTGGGGGAGGGGTTAGGATTAGGGGTGGGGTTAGGATTAGGCAATCAGGTAGCGATTTCAAGGAGGGGAGTATTAATTTGGCAGGGAGTCGAAAATGGGCACAACACCGGTTTACATTGAAAATGAATGACTTCCGGCCACTTTGACGCTCTCGCCGCCTGCTGTGTGAACGCACGGTTAGGCAAATGGGGCATGAAAAGGCTTGAATTGTAAATCATTCACGTCATTTGGAGTAGAAATATATTTAGCATTAACATAAGGTTTAAATTAATCAGTATTTCACTTATCAACAAAGACGCAAAAGTGTTGGTTGTGTCCTGACAGTTCATGGACGCATTTCCCAAAAGCATAGTAAGCCTAAGTAGATCATAGAAAAATGATCACCAATGGCATCTATGATCTACTTAGCTCATGATGCTTTTGAGAAATGCAGCCCAGATCTTTTGGTATGCTAAACTATAAATTACGTCTCAGTTTTGTGATCAAATCTCACCTATAAAAAAAGGACCATAATGCAGCTGTTAATTATAATTAGACAATAAACTGATGCTGAAGAATTCAAGACATTCCTCTTGTTTTTCTGTTATAATAAACTGGAAAAATGCACTTTGTTAGACTGATTTGTTATTTCTAACATCCTTTTTTTGTAGTAACTCAGCCCAGCTTACAAAAAAATTGATGTGTTGAAATATTTTTATTACATTTAATGGTTTTCTCTTTTAATTGCAATTACAGTTCCACTGGAAAATGAAAGCAAGTTACATTTTGTATATATGTGTAATTTCAATTCTAACAATAATCTCATTCAGAAAAAATGAGCAAAATACTTGTGATACTGAGAGTAAATGAAAAACATTTATTGCTCATGTAGCCTTTACTTGTGCCATCTTTACTCAAACAAAAAAATGTATTTTTCAAATAAATTAATGTCAATAAGATTTTATCTACTGATATGAAGGATGGATGAAGCAGCTCACTCATCTTTTGGGTGACATGGGTGCATTAGTGATGAAGTGGGTTTCTAATGACCTGAATTAGCTACAAACTGATTATTGTTTATGGCCTTGGAGACTGGAGTGAAGGCCTAGCCAGAAGCTGGAATTGAAAATTGTTTGGGGTTGTATGTTGGGACCTACAAATTATGAGAAGGGAAGATGGACAGTGCAATTGCTTAGTGTGAAAACTTGCAATTTATGGCATTAAAAAATGTTTAGTCTTGGTAAATTCATAAAACTTTACCTTGTAGGAGTGTTAACTGAGCTGGGTGTCCCTTTAAGATAAAAAGAGAACATAAGCATACAATGAGTATAAACAGTAGAGTGTCCACCTTGACACTATTGTTACTTTATGAATAATGATATCTGTGAGATATGATTAACAATGTCAGTATTATATCACTTACTGAAACCATGTTCATGTACTGAACTGATGCTTGACATAGAGATGGATGACCCTGGGGGTGTCTAGAACAGATTAGATGTAAAACACAGTCACATGACAACTGCTTATTTCCATATGATTCCATAACTGACTATATCGAACTAAACAAAGTATAGTAGAGAAGTTAACTCACTGTCATGCCAAGTCTGGAATGTCTAAACCTCTCCAAAGTGTCACCCGAACTTGCACAACAACCAGAATTGTATTATTTGGGGGAAATCAAATCTACTATATAAAAATCATTGACATGATGGAATGCAAGTTACCTGACAGCTCTAGAGCGAGGTGTGACTGTGGAAATGCAATGGGAAATCAAATGTGATGAGAACAAAATACACAGTGTTTCAATCTAGGAGGTGAAGTTTGTGTCTCAAGCTATGAAAGCTACCTGGTGATGTGATTGCTACAGGAAGAATCATCCTTGGAGTTCCTCTATATATGGAAAGGATATGTTTTAAATCTATATATTATATTATATTACATTATATTATGACACACATCCATACTCATAAAAACAATTATCTGTATTTACCCATTAATTGATAACCTCCCAGGAGATGTCTGTGTGGAGGGAAGAAAAACTATAAGATTCAAAGAAAAGGGAAATTAGAAGGGAAGCGTGAGACATGCAATAAGAAACTCTCACCCTCCTCTGAGAAAGCGGTTTCTTCAGTTCTTCGTTCTCTTGTTTCAGCTCAGACACTTGCCTTAAATAAAACATATAACTAAACAGTCCCATTTTTCAAGAGCCACTGAATATATCTTACTGAAGCCACAAATGACTACCTGTAGCACTGATCACGGATTTCTTTCACCTTTCGTTCCAGTTCCACAGTCCTGCTTCTTAAGAATGCAATGACTCGCTCCTTCTGCCTTTTCTGAAAAATAGCGATCTGAAAGAAAAGCATCTTCTTAAGTTATAAATTGCAGAATTCTGTTAGCTTAGTGCTTGATGTCACTCTGACATGATGTTTTCATGAACCAGAGTTCACAGGATATGTTTGCTTGTTTTTTTGGCCTTACAAATGCAGTCAATAATAAATGAATTGGGACAAATAAAATGTATTTGATAAGCAGAAAACGACCTGTGCAATATGTTCCAGTCGAGTCTGAACGAGTTTCAATGGATCTTTGAAAAACATCTTTTCCTGTGGCTTCATCTTCTAAAAACGAAAGGAAATTTAGGAAATATATGGTTGTTTAAATGTTGTTTGCATTGTTTGTAACCAAAGTTAATCCTTTTTTCTAACTAATATTAATGAACGTAACCATAGTGACAAATAATAAATATAAGTATTAGTATTGCACTCAGGGTTTTAACAACTCAGTCTGCTTTTATCTCCTTTTTAGTCAAACAATTCGGAAAAAAATCTGCACATTACTGCTACTTCCAGCAATTTTTCATTACAGAAATTATTCAAGAGTTTAACATAAAATATTCGTAGCATACCTACCTATTTCTGACTGATAACTAGTTGTCAACTGTTGTAATACAGCACAAATCAATTGAACTCATTCTCAAAATTAAATTGTGACCTTAATCTCTCATAGGTAAACTGTGTATAAACAGAATCATATTTAGCACTCCAAACGAGTCTTGACCACCAGGCCCACCTCCAGTGTGTGCAAAGGGACCCTCAAGGTACAGCTGGAAAGTTGGGGGGTGAGTGGGTACAAGCATAGTTTCCAAGGTGGGCCAGACCCACCAAGGCCCCCCTGCGGAGCAAGCCTTTCTAAAAACAATGTGTGAATGTTGCTGAGAACATCTGATTTCTCAATGCAGGTTGGACTTACCTCATCAGATATGTGAAGGTAGTTACAGTTGGCATGACAAACTCGGCACTGACCTATAGGGGGACATTACATTTACTTAGTGATTCACACTAGCCTCGAATATAGAATAAAAACCACTCAAAATAACAAATCAATATGTGCTTATTGCGTACTCACTTGTATTCACGCAGTTCTCACAAAATATATGGCCACAGCTGGACACTACGAACTTTTTCCCTTCTCTCACATAACAGTTATTACAGTGAAACCAGTTCATTTCACTACTATAAAAGAGGTCACCTTCCTAAAAACTAATTAGTATTAAAAGGACAATATCAATAACACTGGAGATTGGAAAAACAAGTTTAACACCGTGTCCTAACTACACGCGATGCGACAGGATTCCAGCGAAACGCAGTTTGGCTGTCCACACTACACGCGACGCGACAGAATCAATCAAATATCACAGCCAATCAGAAGCGTGTGTGGGCGGG
>JAFVLL020007987.1:0-27012 GCA_021397915.2 Tor tambroides | reverse complement strand
CGTACACAGAGGAAGCCGCTCACAATGCGGATAGTCGGCCCCCTCGAGAGCCGACTCAGCGTGCTTCGCTCCCAAGCAGACCACGCACAGACTATGTGAATCCCCTGTGTGTAATATAGCGTGGACAGGGAGGAACACACAGCCTGTAACGCGATCCACTATCGCCCGAATGCTTAGTCTTTTTTTGAGACTTAGGCATATTCAAAACAAAGAAAGTTACGCTCTGGCGTGGCGCAACACAACACAAACCTGACACACACACAGAGCGCTTGCTGAATGACAGAAAGCTGAAGCCGGTCGCAGCACACGTGCTTTTATGCTTCCTGGTCGATTACGTCACCCCGCCCATGACGTCACGCCCTTCCATTGGACTGATTACACATGAGATTCAGAGCCGGTCATGCTGAAGGCGTTCCCAAAGCGTTTTCAGATGCAGCTCGAGTTCCTGAAGAGGAACTGTGCAACATGTAAACTTTGCTGCATCATTCATACTACTCCAGACAAATATACAGAGAAATTGCACACACTCGCTGCCAACTTTTACAAATTTACTGTGTAATCTACAGGTCTTCTGAAGTCACTTTTCTGCTGAGTCATTTTTCCTGTTTGCAGTGACAGATAATCAGAGCGGCAATGAGTCAGAGTGTTTTGTCATTTAGATCCAAAGGCTTCTGTCAGATCTGACACTCCGGTGACTCAGCTTTCTTTTCTAAATCATTACACATGAGTGTCTGTTTCTGCTGTGGGGTTATTCATCAGGTTGTGCTTGAACACAAGCAGCCAATCAAAACTGGATGGTATGAGCAGAAAATGTTTGAATGTTTACATTTTATTGTCCTTCATGAATATAAATGAATAAATGTCTAATATGAGTTCATAAACATGTCTTCTACATTATTTGATGTCAATGAAAACATGATACTTCTGGCTCTTTCAAAATAAAAGTCTTATGTAAACATACTGTTTCATTATTTAAATGTCTGTAAGTTTATATGTTTATACCGTAAGTCTGTGCAGTAGATTTCCACCGATGTTGATTTATTTGATGGCCGATGCCAATATCTTAGAAAGCAGGATAGCTGATAGTCAATATAAAGACATAAAGATTTAAAAATGTAAATGATATCACACTATTTAATTTAAAGATAGCAATCACACATGCATAACAACTGCTAAAATGAAAATTTATATTTATTTTACATAACATTTACTAAATTAAAATTAATTTAAAAACGAACATGAAAACAAAAAAAAAAACATGAAATAAAAAAAAATAAAAAAATAAACTTTAAAATAAACAGATTTATTTATTTGGCAACTTATTGATTCTTCCTGTAATCCTGTTATAGAATTTCACAAATAAAGAAATTGTAAAAAAAAAAAAAAAAATAATAAAATAAAATAAATAGGAAGTAAACACTGTAACCAACAGTGCGCTCAGTACAGTCTGGTAAGTCTGTGTACACCGGAAATCAAAGACAAGGTAGTGCTAATTTTACATACAGCACACAAGGAATTTGACATGAATATGACATAATGGCCAACCAGAATATAGTGCAGCATAATTTAAAATCATGAATTTAATGTCCAGTGATAGCACAACTCTCCTGTCCATTATGAATGGACCTACCATTACACAGAGTACTAACAAGACCAACTACCACAGCACTCTGGTAATCTGGTAAATCTCACAGGGAATCACACACACACACACACACACACACACACACACAATACTTTACTATAATACTTTTTTGTTTATTAATAATTTATTAGACAGAAAAACAAATCAGCCGATGATTACTTCACAAGTAATGTTTTTACCCATTAGAGGTGGACAAAATTAGAATTTAAGCTCTCTATGTACTTGGCATGCGATGCCGTGCTCACTGACATTCACAGTCACAAGCACACTCTAATTTTTAAATATTTTTTTTACATAATTCATTACTATTGGTCATCCTTTATGTATATAGGTGGGTTTTCCAAGTATTTAACCCAGGAGTTCCCAACCACATTCCTGGAGCCCCCTGAACACTGCATGTTTTCTATGTCTCCTTAATCAAATACACATGATTCAGATCATCAGCTCATTAGTAGTTGATTTAGTGCTTGTTTGAAGTTCAAGGGTAAATAAAGAACTGGTTGAATATGACACTTGTGTGATTATGTACAGCATTTTCTTTATTTGATAAACACTATATATAGGCTATAAAGGCTAAGGTTCTACAGAATGTTTTTGAAGAGCAGAGAAAAGTGCCTTAATCTACCATCAGTTGTCAAGTCATAGCATAGTCTTAAATAGCCACCAACCAATGGCAACAGATGGTGACAGTGGTAACACACTAATCCGACAAAACGTGACAAACCTGTCTGTTGTAGTTTGTCTGTGCAGTGTGAACTGGCCTTAAAGGGATAGTTCACCCAAAAATGAAAATTCTGTCATTAATTACTCACCCTCATGTTGTTCTAAACCCGTAAGACCTTCGTTCATCTTCAGAACACAAACTAAGATATTTTTGATGAGATCCGAGAGCTCTTTGACCCTTTCATAGACAGCAAGGGTCCTACCATGATCAGCAATCTTAAAAATAAAGGTGCTTCACGATGCCATAGAAGAACCTTATTTTTGTTTTCTTTGTGCACAAAAAGTATTCTCGTAGCTTCGTAAAATTACGGTTGAACTACTGATGTCACATGGACTATTTTACATGGTCCTTGCTACGTTTCTGGACCTTGATCGTGGTAGTACCCTTGCTGTCTATGGGAGGATCAAAGAGCTCTTCACAAAAATTTCTTCATTTGTGTTCCGAAGATGAACGAAGGTCTTACGGATTTGGAACGACACGAGGGTGAGTAATTGATAGAATTTTCATTTTTGGGTGAACTATCCCTTTAAGTGCACTTAAAGAGAGAATACTAACTATATTCATGACTATGTTTCTTAACAGACTTAAGTACACATTTTTAAAAAGTGCACTTTGTAATAATGTAAAATCAATTAATCAACAATTACCCTCGCACACCTGTAGGTAATCGATAGGCGCGTAGGAAAAACAACAACAACAACAACAACAACAAAAAACAGGTCTTTGCAGCTTTAGAAATCTTCTGCATGTGCGGACAGCGCACAGGATTTATTCTTTTTTGTTTTATAATAATGTAAAAATACAACAATACCTAATACGCTACAGAAGTTATTTAGTTAACAGGAGTAAATGATTCTCTCTTTTTCTTTTGTTGTTTGATTAACATTATTAACACAGAAAACAGAAGATATATGAGGCTGCTGTCACTTTCAGACCTAATGCACGTATTCAGTTTATTGACACACATCCAATTACTGTTTACATTCACTTAAGCTATTACCAACTGTGTTTATATGGATACTTGTCAAGATGGGCATTTTGACATAACTTTGTGTGCATTTGCTCAGAAAGACTTGAAAGAGAATGCAATTTGGTACTCATGAGCTGTCTGAGAGGTGGCTTTCTGTGTGTGCGTACAGATACAATCTATCACAGTGCGTGAGTACTGCTTTGGGGTCTCATTTGCAGTACCTTGCTTTGAATGGCTTAAAATCACTTGAATGTTTAACTGACGAGACTTAAAAACACATGAAAATTATAAACATTATGAAGGAAGCCAATCATTCTTATAGGTGATTCTAGTTTTATAGGGGCTGAAAAGACAGACAGGGGGGGCTGAAGCCCCCTTTATAAGAGTCTAGAACCACCCCTAGTTTATCATAAATGCTTGTCAGTACATTCGGCACTACACCATAACCATATTTCAAAGCAAATAGAAGTAATAATATAGTAAAAGAAAAGAAAAAAAAAAAATGGGTAAACTATGCTTTTAAATGATACAAACTGCTTCTCAGCTTCCTCCTGCCCTGTGAATACATAAAATGATTGACAGGCATAAAGCACCTTATGTCTTCAAATGGGCTAAACAAATAATCTCACATTTTTGTTTTGTACAGAGCCCAGGGCTATCATATAGATGGCTGTTATTTTTCAGGACACTTAATTCAGTGATATTTCTCAGATAATAAGGATATTTTCTTTGAAACTGCTTACAGTACATTTAATGGAGACATGGACCATTCGTTAAGAAGTCACTTAACTGTTACAGGCTCATATGGAACACATCTGCAGCTGTGTTTGAGATAGATGTGCATGACACCAGACCTGTACTGTGATTTGAGCATAACGAGAGAGTTACTGCAGGGACGCCAATTCAGTGCCTGTTTCCCCTGGAGCCACACACAGAAACGCAGTACTACACTGCAGGCTTACACACAGCAGCAGCTTTGATGAGGTTCCAAGCACACACAAAGCGCACCAGCAAATGCACACTACCCCAGTTCAAATTTGCATATGGGCATTGTCTGTGGAATACAAACAAAATTGATATTCTCAGAATTTGTGCTCACTTCTTTTGTTTCATCGCAGTCTCCAACAAACTGCAATCATTAAAATGTATGCAAGTCTTACAGTTTTAGTGCTTGTTTCTAAATTCCACCACTCCATCTGTGCATCCATCATTACAGTAAGTGCCAATAAACAAAATAAACTAATTCAAGTATTACTAAAGCAAATTGCAAATTCCCTGTTTTAAAACAGTCAAATACTGTTAAACTTCTATGATTAGAGCAAGGGTTTCCAGGGGGCTGCAAAGGAGTGTCAAAGAAAAAGTTAAAAAAATAAGCAAATAATAAAAAACAAATTTGATTAAATGAATAAAAATGTAATAAAATTAAATAAATTCATAAGTTTGATTAAAATAATATGCCTAGCAGGGCAGGAATATAGTGAGTAGAAGGAAATAATAATATAAATTAAATATTCTTCAAATATTATTTCACACATATTCATAATATCATTGTATACATGAAAATTTATAACTGGCTTTTAAATTTTAGGATGAGATCCCCTAACTTAAGGATGATCAATCATATTTGGGGGTTTGTGCCATCCAAAAGATTGAAAACCCCTGGATTAGAGAACAAAATCTTTTGTATTTACCCAGGGCATCCGCTCAGCCCTTTTGTATGAGCTTAAATCATACAAGATAGGGACCCTCAGCCTTAAAAAACAGATCAGTTTGAGCTGGCTGGGAACACCAAAAAGGATTTGAAACAGTGTTACCAGATGAAATTGAATGTGTGAGAGTGTGTGACTCACCAAACTGAATCAAAGGCTAACTACAGCACAGGAAAACTCACTTAAAACATCAATGAAGTACAGGGAATTATATCAATGAAAACATCTCTCAAGATTTTCTTCTCTTGCAACATTTTGCCTGAAGATGAAAAGGGAGCCATGTATTTTATTTCCTCCACAGGAATTTCTCATCTTAAAAAACACTGCACATCTCTATCAAAGCACCAGGGGGCCTTTCCACTGTGAAATCACTGATATGCAGAAAGTGTGTACGTGTTTGAGTGAGAATAAAAGAACAGAAACATCAATTAGAGGTGCCTTTGAACAGTGTGCAGTAGGGACAAATGGAAATGCACATTAGCATATCCTTTAATTGTTATGCATGCACTCTGGATCTCCTTCAAGGAACCGAACAATGTGATGCACTAAATATGTGTATGTACAACATATTGATTCGTCTTTTTGTGCAAGGGAACTGCAAAGAAAGAGAGACAGAAAAAGACAGTGTTTATGGTACTAACAGCATGTATCTTAATGAAGGCAACCCTATGCATTGTGACAAATTCAGTGAAAAAAGCGCCAAAGATGACTGAGAAACCGAGATAAATTATTAAAAAATGCAGAGTAGATTTATTTTACCCAATATTTATGTGTGCTGTGCATTTTGTGTTTCTTCCCAGCAGGCACACAACGTCATAAGATGTTGATATTTGGTTAAATTTCGTTTGCGACGTCAGGTGACCAAAATTCAATGTAAATTCAATGTCTAATGTCAATGTTAAATTGATGTCCAATACCGACGTCAGCTGACATTTATATTTTGTTGTTTTTAGGTAAAATACTGACGTCAACCCGATTTTCATTTTCAACCAAAATGCAACGTCTGTCCGACGTCATGTCCAATGTCAACCTGACATTATACAGATGTCCGGCACCTGCTGGGTTAAAGTATCATGCTGTTAGCATAGCAGCATGTCAAGTCTACTGTGCACTTACCTGTAGCTTGATTATCCAACCACCGCTCATTGGAAAAATGTACCTGTTGGGACATTTCTACAAACTGATATTACATTGCTTGTGCCACATTTCGCAATACTTTCAACATGAAATGTCCAGTGAGTGGAGTTAAAGGCGCATTCAGTTTTGTAACCTCACTAGCTGGGTTTATATGAACCCTAATAATCCATTTTAGTAGCCCAGTCCGAATAAAAAAAATCACATGTAACCACGTCAATCGGAATTAATTCCAAATCCGATTGAAATTTCATTCAGATGGTAAGGCGTGGTTTAAACATTTTCTAATCCATTAGATAGGTCATGTAAACGCTTGATCTGACTAAAAATAAAAAAAATGGAGAGTTATGTGCATGATGTAGAAATGATGCACTGACATATGCCACACGGAACAAGCTCTTGACTGTCGTGTCTTCTAAAATCTTTCACTCATTGTCTGTGAAATTCTGCAGGACAAATGTTGTCCCACCAGTTCTTGCTTTGGACTTTTATCCACAGACACCTTGTTTTGGGTAAGGGAAGTGGCATTTTTACTGCTTGATAAATAAAAGCAGCATGGCACAAAGGTATGTGTGCTTGTTGTCTCCTAATTAGGACCTGAAATCAATAAAAGGAAAAGAGATCAAGAAATCAAGAAAAGAAGCAGGAGGATGGCTAGTATGCTTGTCTTGAAACAATAGGAAACTGTATATTTCAAAAGATCAAATCCAATTGGAAGCTTGTGACATATAAATGCACAAATCAACCCGATCACTTTATTTGGCATTCATGTAAACACGATGTTAGGATTCATTAATTGGAATGATTCTAGTGTTCATTTCAGCAGGTAACTGCAGTGATTTGTATGAATAGGTATGTTTTTTGTAGTTACAAATGTACGAAATGTGTTTATCACTAATGAGGATCCATTTCAGTTTGACCTTGAAAGAATGTGTAGTGTAAGCAAAAAAAGGACAACGAGATACTTGTGGCATTGTGACAATGAGGGATTTCAGCAATTATGAAAATGTTTGCACAGAAGCTCAGATCCCCTCCCTCTCTCTACCACAGGCCTTTCTCATCTCTCGCTCACTCTCAGTACCACTCGCTCTCCTTCTCTCTCCCTCGGCCCTCTCATCTTCAAACGCTACTCTTGAGGCATGGAGTTTGCCTTGTGAATATGAAACTGCTGAGATGTCAATATATGAATTCACTTCAATTTACAGTCAGAGACAGAAGGGCAAAGAAAGAGAGAGAGAGAGCGAGAACGTAAAGGAAAAAAGATAAAGGGTGAGCAATGAAAGGGTATTAATAAAATACATCATTTTGACCTCTAAATAGAACTGCTATCATAAATATCTTTCTTCATCATATGTCACTTTCTAAACCACAGAGACAAGCCGCATATGAATGAATGTGAGAAACACAGAACACAATTACTGTACGATAGGATGTCTCACATTCCAGTTAAATAAGTAGTTCCAGTTAAAGAAACATATTTCAAATATGTTCATGCAAAACACAAGTTCTCTTCTTCTATGGTCAATTTTCATGTCAATAACTGGTAGAGCAACAGTTTGAAGAGAATTTTGCTCACATTTGTCAACATGCTATCTAGCAACCTGAATATTAACACATGTAACTCTACTTGTTATGCAAGAGCATAACAAGTAAATACATTTTTAGCTGAAGCAGTACTTTTGTCAGATTTAAATGGCGATTTGACATATGTTTCTGAAAAACAGGCTTGGCAAACACTTTTTGTAGATTATGTAGACAAGTGCTATACTTGCATTCTTTCTGTGAAGTGCTATACATATAACAAATTATTTCAATTGATTAATACAAACAAATGGTTTGAACCTCTGCTCTCATTGTTCTCTCTATATTACAAATATACATACACACAATGGCATACTGTGAATCATAAACACCCTTTGTTTTACCTTTTTGAGCCTTTTTAAGATGTGTTCTTCACATCTTTCTGAACTTAAAACAATTAAATCCACAAACTGTACAGTTGTCAATCAATGTGAAACTTGTTTTCTGATGGCTGTGTATGAAAATCGACATGCAACTTTTGAGAGCTTACAGATGATTATTTTCTGTTTAAGCCTGTTTCATCTCAGTTGGGGTAAAAAAAACATGACTGTATATATATATATATATATATATATACACACACACACAGTATATATACAGTCAGGTCCATATACAGTATATATGTATGTATATATAAATTACAAATGTATATGTTATAGAGTGCTACATTACACAAGTTACACAAGCTTGATTTTTGCATATTGTCAGTAATTCAGAACGCAATGGGCACTACTGCATTAGTATAAACTGTCTTCTGTGGTCAATTTTAATGTCAGTGAATTTGTTTCCTTGTTTAGGTCATTTGTGGCCATGTTTAAAATAATAAAATGTGGGGAAAAAAATTCTGCATGCCATTGGCTTTGTAATATCTCAGAATTTTCATAACTGTAACTTTGTATTTCACAGTTGTGGCGTTCTATTTCAAAATTGTGACTTTATATATCAGAATGTGACTTTATATCTTACAACTGATACTTTGATTATTTCATGTTTATATGTCAGAATTACCTTGTATAAGTACATTAGATAAATTATTTAACAGGTTTCTGCAAACGTACATATGGGCACACATATGGGTGGTGCTCGCCACACCACGGTGATTTCCTGTACAATAAAACATATGCAATTTTATATAAATCTGTGCCACTGCATGGCTCTTTTCAGGCCACATATGCAATATCAAGGACAATGGAAAACCTCTAGACCCAGAGCTGTGTGATCATTAGTCAAACATACATATTCACACAAATGCAAAGCGTGTTTCTAGTTGGGCGGAATCCAAAAGGTGAAACAATGCAACAGAGACACACAATAGGGCTCTGATAGAATGAGGTTAGTGAACTGAATCAATGAAACACAGTAAAGCATTATGACACAACAGCAGGTGCTCAGAAAACAGTTTCCTGATGTACTGGGATAGAACTGTAGAGATGTAGGGAGCTGATGTTTCCCAAATGGCAATGCAACTGGGATTCAGTAAGGCAGAATGGGTAATTCAGATTACTAGAATATGCAAAGAATTTCTGGTCTCACGCTGACTGAAAAAAAAAAAAAAAAAAAATAATAATTTTTACACTGCTTTGACTTTCATGCCAGTAAAACCTCACCTAGAATTAATATGAAAGAAGAAGGAAGCAAAGAGAAGGAGCAATGCATCAGAAATATGAAAAAAATAAATACTGTACATTTTACATAACATATATTTTCACTTCTCAGTGCACCTGTGAGTGTTTATGAGGCCAGATTAATAGTCAAACACAAATCAAATACACCCTCAGTTCCTTCAGGAATAGAACTATGTATAACTATAGCACTGCATATTCTTATTGGGATACATGTCAGGATGTTAACAAAGAACAGGTGTTCCTAATAGTTTTCTTTCTAAAATGCCATAAGCTAACAAAGCTGTTGATCTTGGCTAACATCAGAGGTGGAAGGAGTACAAAAATATTCTACTCAATGTAGTGGACAGGACATTCCAAGGCCCAGTTTATGGCAGGGCCCCTCTCTGACCACAATAGTGGGCAAAGGTTTGCTACATTTTGATTGGATCTTGGTGGACTAACATAAGCAAACTGTCCAACGCCATCAGATAAAGATGCCAGGACAACAGCCAGACACCTCTTAGAGGGCAAGAGGAAGAGCTTTGGTACAAAGTCCGGGAAGGACAGGACTTCCTATTGGTCAAAATGCAGTTTCTGCGCTTCACCCACCTACAGACTGATGGCTAAGGTTTGGCCTGTGACCGTCATAAAAATTCCTTAGGATCTCCAAACACAGCAGCAGTGGATGAAACAAAGAGGGAGATCACAGAGTTCCATCCAAATCCATTCATAACTATGTTCTCAAACCATAAACTGATGCAAACTACAACACACACATCTTATACTTATTCAGAGAAATAAGTATTATCAGTGACAGCGACGTGAAGTGCAGCATCTTACACAAACTCAGCTGTTAATGGATAAATGAATGCATGCATGACAGTTCAAACTTTTTGCATCATGTTTGGACTTAATGTGTTCCTAACGTTGCCAAAGGTATTATGGTTGTGGCTTGGTAAATGAATAATGCATTGGTAAAACTTTAGTGACACTTTTCTAAATGTGTGTTTGGACTATGCAAATAAGTTCCACAGGAGGAAAGAAGGGTGGGCCACACCGTGTCCCCCCACTCTGATGGAAACAGCCAATCACAGCCTGGAAATGGAGAAGTGCCAAATTGCAATCTCCTCCTCATCAGAAAGAGATAAAGGTACCTTCCCAAAAGAAACTCCTTGTTCTGAGTCTGAGTCCTGTTACCAGGAAGACAGCAACAGAAACAACCGTCTCCGGTCTGCAAGGGTGAGACACTAACAGAAACAACCAGTTCTGAGTCTCCGGCACGTCCAGTGAGACAATAGCAGATCAACCTACATTCTGAGTCTCCGGCCTGTGAAGGTGAGACTGCAACAGATCAACCTACGTTCTGAGTCTGAGTCCTGTCAAGGAAAGGACTGCAACAAATCACCAACGTTCTGAACCTCTGGCCTGTGAGGGAAGAGGCAATAACAGATACCAAGTCCTGAGTCTCCAGCTTTGAGGCAGCAACAGATACGACCACATTCTGAGCCTCCAGCCAGCGAGGAAAGAGATACTCTACGTTCAGAGTCTTTATCCAGTGGGACAACAACTGATGCAGAATGTCTTCAGTCTCCATCCTAGAAAGACAAAGCGGATTGACCAAGTTCTGAGTCTCTAGCCCAGAGGGGCAGAAGACACAGACATTTACAACAAGGTTAAGCTCTGGAGAGCAAATCTTCACTTCAAGGTACTTTTGCTTGCGTGTTCCAGGCAATGAACCTTCTACACCTACTCCAGGGCCACCTCTGTGTGTTCCCAATTTTAGGACCCTTAGGTGCTCCAGGAGATCAGCATCCTTCAGTGCTTCATGTTCAAGGATGTCGAAACGGGTTCCTGCTCCTCTCCCCACTGCATTGCTACCAGCACAACCAGTGGATGAAGTCACCGCTACCGGACTGCTCACATGACCACAGAGAATGTAAATATCACTTATGCAAACCTCTTCCTGAGACCTTGGCATTGTTGTATATTATCAGTATATGATTTTCTAATTTACATTAGATATTATATAGCTGATTGCAGTTGATGACAAATAATCTTTTACGTATTTGTTTGATGCATAATAAGGTTCTTCACCTTATTTGTTTCAGAGTAGCAACAGTTTATCTTCCCAGATAACGTAGCTCTGACATA
Source organism: Tor tambroides (assembly GCA_021397915.2). Classification (NCBI taxonomy): domain Eukaryota; kingdom Metazoa; phylum Chordata; class Actinopteri; order Cypriniformes; family Cyprinidae; genus Tor; species Tor tambroides. The sequence goes on along the minus strand of JAFVLL020007987.1, from coordinate 15,494 downwards.
GCAACACCCAACATAATTACTTGCATTTTATGCATCTTATGCACTTTATTCCTTTTTCGTTCACGGTATTCATTTAGTAGTTGTTGATTACTCTTGTCTATCTTTTGTTAATAAAATTTATTTTATTACACTTGTGTCTTCCTTGTGTTGATAATGCAGTAAAGGTTCTACAAGTTAGGTACTCCACCAATCTTTCTTATGTGATGTACTCATAACCGCACCTTAAGTGACACGTGATCCAAGAATCATAACGTCATTGGTGACGTGAATACCCATCACTACACTATTTCGCCTCCTTAGGTTGGCGAAAGCAAAATTCAGTACATCAGTTAAAAGTACCATTACATTAATTAAATTTTACTTAAGTACAAGTAAAGGTACCAGTCTAAAAATCTACTCAAGTAAAAGTAAAAAGTAGCTCATTTAAAATTTACTCAGAGTAAAAATTACTTAGTTACATTTAACAGTGGGAGGGAGGCAAAAATGGGATAGGCCAAGGGTGTCAAACTAAGTTCCTGGAGGGCCACAGCCCTGCAGAGTTTAGATATAATCCTAATTAAACACATCTGATCTATCTAATCTAATCTAATCTAATCTAATCATTTAGGCTTATTTGAAAAATACACGGTATGTGTGTTGGAGCAGGGGGGGAACTAAACTTGACACCCCTGGGATAGGCCTATAAATCTCAAACTAGTTGTTTTTAATTAAAGGAATCAGTTATTTAGAATAATAAGACATTTGGGCTGTTACCAGGCAAATTAAATCAGTATCAACAAAATTCATCTTTGCAATGCAGAAGAAACACAGAAGCTTCATCTGAAGTGGTATTTAGATGTATTTACACACTGTTTAAAGCAGGACATGAATGCATTTAACCTGCAGTTACAAATGCAGAAATAATGTTTTAATATATAAGACATAAAATGTGGAATACTTATTTGAAATTATAAAAAAAATAAAAAATAAAAAATAAATAAGATACTTTAAATGTGAAATTAAAACCACCAGTAGCTGTCAGCAAGTCACTGTTAATAATTGATTCATAAATTGATTAATTCAGGAACTAAACACCATCATTGCTCAGAGATGCAAAACTGTGGTGGCTGTGTTTGGAATTATTGTCGAAATAGAGCAAAAACAGGCAACATGGTGTCTAAAACGCAAGTCTCTTAATTAACTTCTTGTTTATTGAACTGTTGTAAAAAATCTATATGTCAGGTAAACAAAGGAGGATTCAGTAGCGAATGTGAAATATAACCATTTATTGAGAAGAGTCCAAGCAAGGAAGATGGCAAGAGTCAAACAAGACATGTGTAGCTCGACAGTCACTCTTGGTAGCGCAGGGATGCAAATGGACAGCCGTGTTCCTCCTGGAACAATCCAGCACAATCCTCAAGAGACAGGAAAAGAAATCCACAGGAGAAGGACAGGACCAGAGAAACTTGAACGCAACCAGGAACACAGCAGGAACACCAAACAATCTGACAACACAGGACGGACAGCACAGGTATTAAATAGCTGAGCTGATGAGCCTCAGCTGGCGCTGATCAGCAACAATCACAGACACACCCACACATACACACAGAGCGAGAATGAGTCAGTGAACCCATAAACTGTGACACTATATGTAATCATGCTGACTCTTGGAGAAAAAATGGCACTCTTCGTATGATATTTATTTTACTATATGAAATGATATAAACATATACATTTTCTGCCCCTATATCTTCAATTTTGTGATCATGCATTTTAACAGACTGAATCACACAGTGCAAGAACAGAACACACTCTAAATTCACGCCCCCACTAGTCTAATCTACTAAACTTAACAGCACTCTGTAGGAGTTTTTTGTTTAGTTTTTGGCAAAATACTGATAATGTCAAATCGTACATCGTTAAAACAACAATTACGATATTATCACAAACGATATAGGCCTATATCGCACACCCTGCACCATTGTCTTTTTGGCTAATTTGTGCTATACTGTCAAAGCTTCACCACCAATGCAACGATGCAAGTATTTAACTTACCTCTACATGCTTGCGAAGAGTTGATGTCGAGATTTCATAAGCTGCTAGTTTGGTCTCCCTAGGCAAACACAATTTACACTGCATAAATTTGGCCAGGGGTTCACTCCATTTCCTTCCAGTTCAACTTCTGCAGAATACGACAGGGTTTCGTTTTCAGCTGGGTCTACACCATAACGCCTGTCTCGTCCATTTGCATCTTTCTTGTGATTTTAGTGCCAGTTTGTTCTCCTGCCCATTATTTACTGCAGTAGTTTCCAGGGAGCAATTTTTTTTTTACTCAGTAATTAATGTGTTTTAAAATGTAGCGAAGTACAATACTTCAATCAAAATATACTAAGCAGGCTAAAAGTAAACTTACAGATTTTAAAAATTACTTTAAAAAGTAGAAGTACACAAAAAAGCTACTCAATTACAGTAACACGAGTAAATGTAATTCGTTACTTTCTACCTCTGGCTAACATCATTCATCAGTATGTTGAGGTAAATGTTAACACAGTGGAACAGAATCAGGATAATATTCATTTAATGTGTGGGGAACGCTCCTCTGTGCCTGACAAAATTAAATATAGCAGCCTCACTCCTAACCCAGACTGATGGCTTAAACTCATTTGGAGTAGTCTGAGGAGAAAAGCTACCAAATAAAACTTGCCCACTAAATTAGCCATTTCTCGGCTTAGCCCATTTTCCAAGAAATAAGCATTCTTGTGTGAACTTTTTTTTTTTTAAAGAAAATAGTCATTCAGCAAGTATGCATTAAAATGATAAAAAGTGACATTAAAGACATTTATAATGTTAATATATGTTAATATATATATATATATATATCTGTGTTTGTGTCTGATTGATGTTTTATATATATATATATATATATATATATATATATATATATATATATATATATATATATATATAAATTATGTTATTTTGATTCCATTTCATTAAAGAATCCTATTAACAATAAATCCTTGCACACCTGAAGGCAATAGATTGGTGCGTAGGAGACAAAGACCAAAAAAAGTTTCTTAAAAGAAAGTTTCTTAAAGTCGAAGTGGATTTTCATATGCCAACAAACTTTTAGGGACATCAGGTATAGAATTCACTCAGCTGCAATGGCTGACCCACGACTAAAAATACCCTTGCTGAAAATGAACAAAAGGAAAAGAGAGGGACCCGTTCGCTTTAAACCTCCTGGGCTATTTCCTCCCATCCTTTTAACTGAGACCAGAGAAAAGAGAGACTAAACAGGAAATATAAGCTCTTAATGACACTTCAATATACAGGCTGCTTCAAAACCCAGCGCTATAACCCAGCATCTACGACAGCACCACAATCACAGAAATATACACAAGCACAACTAAAAAGCCAAAACTAATCAGGCAGATGGAGTACCAGTGCCTTAGATCTTCAACTAAAACAATTACTGAGAGTGTGTCCAATCTAGATGAGAGAAGGTCATTAGATCATAGTAGCGCCTCTGCTAAAACCGTGCCCTTGGGAAAAGGACTCAGGCATGCATTAGCACCAAATATACTCAGTAAAGAGGATCATATTTAATTTGTGTTCTGTTGATTATATAACCGTATCTGCTGGATGACTGTAGATATGATTATTGGCAGCAGAATAAATAACTTCTGGATTATATGCACCAAAACGTCACATTTATGCATTTGGCAGATGCTTCTATCCAAAGCAACTTAGCATTCAATATATATACATCTTTTGAGCTAATGGAACTAAAAGGGACACTCTTAAAAATAAAGGTTCCAAAAATAAATTTAAATAATCTAAAGAACGTTTTCTGCAATGGTAAGGTTGGATGGATGTTAAAGGTTCTTCAGGGAACCTCAGATGCCAGTAAAGACCCTTAGTTTTATGAGTGTACAGGAAGTGTGTTCATTAGCAGCATAAGTTGCCAGCAAGGTGATGGAAAGAAAAAGTAATTAATAAAGATGAATGGGTCATTATCAGGAATTTATTTTAAAAGCACAAGGGAGAATCCTCATTTGTTAATATGGCAGATATACACTAATGTATCCATTACCTCAAACCATTAACATACAACATAAAAGCATTAACACAAATAATGCTAATGATAATGAAGGAAATGCCATTGTTAGTGTTTCATGAGAGAATTTACTTGAGAGATTATCTTATATGGTATCTAAGAGAAGAACACATAGAAGCACTTTACCTCATTAACATCAATCAGACACAAACACAGAGATGATATATGTGCCACATGCTCACAATAATACATTAGCACATAGCTGGTGCTAAAATGTGCACCGACAAATGACAATTAGCCATAATGCATACAGTTGCAGCCTGCCAACACAATATGACAAACACACATGATTTTCAAGACCCATTAAAACTGTGAAGATGACCAAGTAAAAATATTAATGCAATTATCACGCTATGGTGGGAATAAGCACATGAAGAAGATGATGAAAGATGCAAATAGTCTTTAATAATCCACAATAGGGCAAAACACAAGGCAGACAGGCAGGAACCACACATATGGACGTAGTAGACCGGACGACGAACTGAGAACGGAACACAACTAATAAAGTGTAACTAATGAGGGCCAGACAGGTGCAGAAGATTAACTAATAATGACACAAATTAGGACAGGAACAGGAACGACCAAATATGGGCACATGAGAGAGAAAACACAACAAACAGTCCATAATTCTAACAGTTTGCCCCCCTCCCGGAAGGCGAGACCTCGTGCCACAGGAACAACAAAGGGAGGGACAAAGGATTGGATGTGGGATGGTGACAGGGGAAGGCAAAGGGTCCAGGGTGGTGATGACGGATCAGACTGAGGGAGGAGCAAGGGAGGAGACAGGTGGGAGCAGGAGGAGCCAGGAGGGACCCAGGCCACAGCCATGATGGCGGCCCATGGCGGAGCCGACGGAGGGAGGAGCCATGGTGGAAGAAGGGCTGACAACTCCAGGGGGCCGACCGATGGCGGCGGAGCAGGTGGTGGTGGAGTCAGAGGCGGAGACGGAGACGGAGAGCTGATGAGCCAGGGTGATGGGGAGGATCCGGAGGGCTAGGGTGGAGCCGAGGGCTCTGGCGACCGAGACGGAGGCAGAGATCCGGAGGCCCGCGGTGGAGCCAGAGCGACTGAGGAGCCGGAGGGACGGAGTGACAAGGGGCGGAGGAGCGGAGTCCTGAGGCGATGGCGGGTCGACGACCGACCAAGGCGGAGCCGGAGGGACGAGGGAGCCCAGTGGAGCCGGTGGGCCGACGGGCGACGGTGGAGACGAGGGAGCTAGGAGCCGAGTTGGAGCCGCTGGGTCGAAAGGCCGAGGCGGAGTCCGGGACTCAGAAGCTGGAGGCGGAGACCAGGGATCCTCCAGCCACGACGCCGATGGAGACTGGCAGACCCGCGGCGATCCCACGGCACATATGGTGGACTGAGGTTGAGCTGAGGGGCTGCCAGGAGACAGCAGTGGTGATGGTGAGGACTGATACAGAGGAGGTGGGAGAGGGAGGCTGGGTGGGAGTTCTGACTGCTCAGGAGGATTCGACATGGTGTGTACTGCCCATACACACCATAAGGCCACTTCCAGCACCGTGAGTGCCAGCAACTTTCCTCAACTGTTGTATTTATGGTACTTCCTGGAAGCAGTTGCAAACTCAGTAACATTTGCACTCATGTTATGTGAGGTAAAAGCCTTCAGGAGAGGGTCAAGTAAGGAGACGTATAATTCAATTTTGACTGAACACATCTTTCCAGGCGGCTTCCTCTCTGTCAACTCAGATTACAGAACATTTAAAAGCTGCTCTGCTCTCTTCAATTACTGTCATCTTCATCCATGGGATGCTTTATGACCGCCGTGTCCCTGTGTGTGTATGAATGGACACTAAAAACATCTGAAAATCTGTGTTGCAGTAAAAATGTTCTGGTAAAGTTTTAAAGAAGAATTATTCTGATTATTATACATTAAACTAGATGTTATATTCTGAATATAATGTGGTGTGTTCTAGATTCATACTGGCCCACAGGAACTCACCATCAAGAATCTGTGATATTAATGTCTGTAGATATGGTCCTGTTTCAGCCCATTATATCATCCAGCAAGCAAAATTGTTAGTCTGATTAGTCACATAATTTCAAATAATATTCATGTACGCATCACCAATAGTGCAGAACAAGTTACGCACTAAAGTTAATTCCATAAACCAAAATATAAAAAGACAGAACCATTCAAAATTTCAAACTTAAAAAAAGTGTTTTTTTTTTTTTTAAAGAATCTAATACTTTTATTCCACAAGGATGGATTAAATTAATAAAAAGACATTTATAATTTTACAACAGTTTTTTTTTAAAAAAATCTCAAACAAATACTGTTGAATGAATGTTTATATTCCTCAAAGAATACTGAAAAAAAATGTAGTACTGTAAATAAATCCATTTTTCAGCATGTATAAAAGCTGCTAGAAATGTGGCACACAAGTTACCTTTATTTATATAGCGCTTTTAACAAAACAGATTGTGTCAAAGCACTTAAAAGTATCAAATTGGAGGATAGAGTGTCAGTAATGTATAATAATAAGATTAAACACTCAATTTTCAGTTAAGGGCATTTCATTATTGAATTCAGAGATGTCATTGTCTAGCTCAGTTTAGTTTTAATAGTATCTGTGAAATCAAATTGACGATAATCGCTAGAAATTGAGTGTCCCCGACTGAGCAAGCCAGAGGCGACAGTGGCAACACACATACATACATAGACATTTCAAAGGTAAAATTTGACATTGACTTCAAATGCAAAATCTGGTGGTTTAATTTCACAGATGGATGCAGGTTATGCTGAGAGAGACTTTTCATTACATGAAGTTTTCTAGATGTTTTTTCTTCTGCTCTGGCTTTACACAGCTTTCTTGTATCTTTCTTATACACCCACCCACAGATTGGATGATTGGAGCAGACCTCAACCTATTACGCTTGTCAGGCCCCATCTGCACATGCACACAACATTATTTCACCATCTGTGTTGCGCCATCCAAACGATCACGTCTGTGTTGCTGTCTGAAGCTTACAAGATGCAGTGATACTTAATGACAGTGCAAAGAGACAAATCTCACTTCAACTTTATAATGGAATAAACATAAACATGCACAAACACGGAAACACAATTTTTTATGTTTAAAAGGGAACATACAGTGTTGTGAAGTCTTACTGAATGTGTTAAGTGTAAGTGTGAGTGGAGATGTGTAACAGTAACATCTTAGTCAGCATCTCTTTCTTTCATCCACACACACACACGCACGCACGCACGCACACGCACAATACATCTACTTAAAAGAATGCTCAGAGTTAATGAAATTTTGACATTATCTGTAACATATTACCACAGACAATAATTTTGACTTTTACCCCTGTGAGGAAGGACATCAAAAAAAAAAAAAGTAATTGTATTACATCTACTGAAATTACTGTACATACAGTATGTAACAAAAAATATTTTATAACATCTATAATATTTTGCCCTATAGACATCCAGTGTAATTGTACAAATGTAAATATTCATTTTTACATATTTTTAAAAAAGAAAGGGACAATATTATCTGTGGAAATGTCACATATCACAGACACTGCTTATAGAAATTAACCTATCTTGAACCCAGCACATTAATTACAAACCCAATACAAATGCCATTATACGCTCTTTACTAAAGCAATTAAAATGGTTTCCTTATTATGCATAGATGATCATTAGAGCAAAGAAAAAAAAAAATTAGATGGTGATTCTCAGCTCTCTCAAAAGGCCATCTGACTATATAACTGCATTAATTTTAAGTAACGCATAATTTCATTCCATGTTGCCGTAATCAGTTTTGTGAGTGGAAAGCTGGGGGACATTTCTTGAAATATTGCTAAGCAAGAGACATGGAAAATCATTATTTGCTGTTACCATGAAATGCATGTTGATATCTGGTAATATGAAATCTGTGAGTCAGATTTTTCATACAGCAAATATTTAATGGAAATAACATGAAAGGAAACTCGCTGAGAATTAATCCCGGTGGAGATTCCACGCCTTGGGCACAGAGTGAGTGTACGTGAGAGAAAGAATGATATGAAGAGATATGAAGAGAGAAGGAGACAGCAAATAAGACAGTGAGAGACAGTATGAGTGAAAAACAGCAAAGGATGATGGGATGTATTTTCCTGATTGATTCATATTGTGCCGCACACCACTGATTCACACTGCTGTACATTTTAAAGCAACAGTTACCCAAAATAATAGTAATTCTTATTAATCTTTACTCAAACTTGTATTGTTACAAAACTGTATACTGTTATTTTTACAGTTCAGGTTTGGAATGACATGGGGGTAAGTAAATAGTGACAGAATTAATTAATTTTTTTTTTCAACCCACAAGCATTTAGACCACATGACCCACACAAACTATAAATAATCAACATATGCTGTAGAAATTCTCACCATCTCTCTCGCAACCTCTACTTATTCTTCCTGCTCTATTCTATCTTTCCAGTTTTGCATTGTGAAAAACTCTAACACAAAGTCACACACACCCTCAAATGTCAGTTGGACTGGGTGCATATTTAGCAGTTGTAAAAGCCAGCATTTAGTAAATCAAACAGGGCTGAAAAAGAGTTTTCACTGTTAAAACATATATAAGGGCTGTAGGCAAATATGCCACTGAAATTTTAAAAGATATTTCAAATGCTAATGCAAAAAATGCTAGTAATAATAATAATAATAATAATAATAACAATAATAATAATAGTAATGTTAAGGAATAATGCTTGATAGTTTGAGAAAACACTGTTAACTTGTTAATAATCAGTCCTACTTTTCTGACATGGACCAGTATTGCCATAAAAATACACAAATATCTCTCATTCATTCTGGAACACCCTCTTTCTTCATATTACCATATACTCACTATACTTGTGCCGATTTCAACATATCTAATCATTTCTGAGGGTTAGGTTTAACTTGGTTTAAATTTAGATTTATTTGCATAGAGCTTTTCACAGTATAGGCTATTTCAAATCAGGGGAAATCCTCAAGATAAGTCAAGGAAGAGTCAATGAGGAAGAAGGTTTAACAACCTATTTTGTCTTAAGTACCCCGATAGTCCCATCAATAATGCTCAAGCACCTATTCATAAACACAAAACCAGAAAATTGTGCCAAAAAACTATTATATTTAAACCATTTAGCATTATATTTTAAAAGCCTCTTATAAATAATGAAGCAATACTGTGTGCAAAACAGAATCATGCCATACGTTTTTTTTTGTTTTATTTCCAAATTTCCATGTGCCCCTTGCAATCTGCTTGAACGATGTGTGTGAACAAACCATGTACACCAGCAGGTGTGGTGTCTCCCTTGTCCAGATGTAATTGCATAACACTGTGCATTTTGTAACATGTACATTTACCACGTACAGTACAGACATGGCCCCTCTATTCTTATGTATATGTATTTACACACATGTACGTGTATGCCAGAGGACACTTACCTGCTCTTTTGGCAGGCGGCGCAGATGTAGCCCCTCTCGCTCTGACTGTAGGTGCGGCAGGATTTGCAGACGTTGTAGTGGCAGTCCAGACATGGGCGCTTGTGGTTTAGCAGGAAGGTAAAGGGAGAGCAGCAGCGGATGCAGCAGTGCTCGTTGAACTTGTGCTGCTTGGACAGAAGCAAACAGCGACTACCCTCCTCCTCCAGCTCCTGCTTCATTTCACTACAGAGAGAGATGGGGGGTAAGGAGGGGAGGGGTTGGAGGAGAATGAATGAGAGAAGGAGAGGGAGGGGTTAAAGAGAGAGGAGGGGGATGTGAACAAGGGGATGAAGAGAGAGGGAGAAGGAGAAAGGTGAGCAAGTGCATCTGAAGGAGAGGTTGAAGGCACACAGTCATGCAGAATAATTGGAGATTCTGTGAGGAATGAAAAATTAAAGGAAGAATAATTCTGCAAAAGTGTGGGCCATACGGATACAGTCTATATCATTTCTCTTTCTCAGTCTCTGTTTATAGACACACAGACACGAATATGTAGATAAAGTCACAACACGGCTGGACTGGGACTAAAAAACAGCCCACAGCCCACAGCAGATGTATACTAGTGAAGATGTATCCTTCCTAGTCCAGTTCTTCTGAGGCTTCAAGGCTAGAGTCCTGCCCATGGTCACGGCACAAAAAATACTATATTATACTAAATTATAATTTAAAAATACTTTAAATTGAAAAGGTATCTTTCTTTTGCGGTCTATTTTTATTATAATATGACTTTCTATTAATGCAGTACAGGTAGTGACAACCGTCTGTGGTCTCCCTTTGGATTATGCACAGTTTAGCAAAATATGATTAATTTACAGCAAAAAAAAAAAATAAATAAAATAAAAATAAAAATGAAATAAATAAATAAATAAATAAATAAAACTTCTAATGATTCACCACTAGATGGCATTGATCTGGTGAGCCCATAAACTAGAGCAGGTGTGTCCAAACTTGGTTCTGGAGTGCCACTGTCCTGCTCCAACTTGCCTCCGCACACCTGCCTGGAAATTCTAGTATGCCCAGGAAGACCTTGATTAGTGTGTTAAATTGGGGTTGGAGCTGAACTCTTCAGGACAGTGGCCCTCCAGGAGCCAACTGATCTTTGATTAGTTTTATAATGTAGGTGTAACGTGGTGGCGTGACAATGTGGTTGGAGGATCCAAGTGCAGGCTCTATTTTAAATGTCGTCAGACAGGCAGGGCCGAACACCAGCAAACAATATCATCCAAGGCAAAGACAAAAGGGTAATCCAATAACAGGCAATGGTCAGTTCCGGCAGCAAACAATCACAAAAAAAAACAGGGAAACAGTCCAAGGATCAAAACACAGGCAGGGCAAAACTAAGAAACTAGGAAAACCAAGAAAACACAGGAAGAAACACGCAAGCTAGGACGGCAAGGAAAAGATGCTACAAACATACAAACAATTCACAGCAATGAGGGGGTGAAAGGTGCAACTTAAATAGTCCTCCTGTAGGGAAATGGTGTCTGTAATTGGTTCCTAGGCAGGGGGTATATGGGAAATGGAGTCCAGAATGAATGGCAAAGGTATGGAATGGAGTGCCCTCTAGAGGAACTCATGGGCACTCCAGCTAGAGATCGTAACAGAGCCCCCCCCACCTTAAGGAGCGGCATGGAGGGATGGAGGGATGGAGGATCAGGTCCATGTGGAAGTGGAGGGCCTGGAGACAGAGGCGAAGCCAGCAGAGCATGAAGCTAAGGCGGAGTCAGCAGAGCACGGAGCCAGGGCAGATCTGGCAGAGCAGAGAGCCAAGACGGAGCCGGCAGAGGAGGGAGCCAGGAGCTGAAGACCACAACAGTGGAGCAGGCAGAGCTGAGAAGCACCATGGTGGAGCAGGCGGAGCTGAAGACCACCAGGGCAGAGCAGGCAGAGCTGAAGACCACCAGGCCGAAGTAGGCAGAGCTGAAGAGCACTAGGGCAGAGCAGGTGGAGCTGAAGACCCCCACAACAGAGCAAACAATGCAGGAGACCACCACGGAGGATCAGGCATATCTGAGTTCTAAAGTAGGTGCCAACGCCCTTAGAGGAGCTGAAGAGTGCCAGGGCAGAGCAGATGATCTCCACGGCGAAGCAGATGACCACCACAACAGATCAAACGGGACCGAAAATCCACATGGTGGAACAGATGAGCACAGGGTGGAGCTGATGGAGCTGAGGTCCACTTTAGCGGAGCTGATGGTGCAGGAGACCACCAAGATGGCTCAGGCTGGACAGATGTCCATCAACATGGAACTGATGAGGCAGGTGACCACCAAGGAGGATCAAGCAGAACTGGAACAAAGAGCCCAGAGAGGTTAGCAATGGCCTCTGTGGCCGGAACAGGACAGGGATGCATTACAGAGCAGGGGCGGTTTCTCCATTAGGGCGATTGGGCGATGCACCACCAAAGCGCGAAAGGGAGAGATTTTTTTCTTTCACATTCAATCACAATGTTACATTAGCTTTCACTCTTCTAGACTGTTTGTTCTGCCTCTGGAGATATAGTCCAATCAGCGTAGAGTCACGTTCTGTGGAGTACCGCCCCTTTTTGGGCGATTTCTCTCAGACTGAGAATCGCCCCGAGTGTTCTCATAAACTTTCATACAAAGATTTTTTTTTTTTCAAACTGCAGGCACTGCAATGCAATCTCTATGGGTTCCGGGAGGGCTAGCACTAACATGCTTTCGTCATCATGCATAACCTTAACTTGTGCAGCGATTGGTCAGAACAAACATACTTCTAATAAGAAATATGAAGTCAGGACTAGTCTGTATGGGCTGAATAAAGCAAACCAGTATCTTACTAGTGAAGTTTTGATGGACGACGATTGTAATGGAGGTAAAGACGATTACAGTCAGTGATATACATGAATCGTAACTTACATTATTAGACACGCGTGAGTCCATTATTAGTGTGCAAATAAACAAACCGTGTATGTTCGCTCTCTGATAGCTTTATGAGCACATTTCAGTATGATCGCATGTCTGGCAAGTGTTTTATAATGGACACTCGCTGAAGAAGCGTGTTTTTATAGAAGTTTTCTATGGACAGTGGTATATATTGGCATCAACATTCACTCTGACAGAGGAACTGTTCACTGGTCAGTCTTGTTGAGCTGATTCAGATCACCACACTCAACAAATTCATAATGTTTTTATTTACTTTTTTAATTTGTGTTTTGCTCTGTTTAATTCTGAATACAGATCCGTGTATATTTATTTAACTTTACGGCGACTGGGATAGTGGTCTGTTGGCGTCTCCATGTGGTCCTGCTTGGTACTGCAGCTTGACTTGTAGTTATTTATATTTGTATAGAAAATGGTCTAAACAAATGTAACATTTATTTTTTTCTCACAGATTTTGCTGTTGCTGTAACATGTGGTTAGACTCAGGACACAGACAGGTTAGAATCAAACAGACGGGTTTATTGTAATGATGTAGATGAACAGCAGAAGCAGGTGAGTAATGGCAGATATAGAATCTTGAACTTGAATGGAGATGATACTGATGGAGATATTCTCTGTTACCAGGTTTTGAGAGATCGTGGGATGACGGAGTGTGTTTCCAGGAGCTGGTATCGGGAATCGGATGCAGGTAGGTAATTGTAGCAAACACACAGGAACACAAAGAGTATACGAAGGAGATCGGGAAACTTGGAGCAGGAATGCAGGTAAGTAGCTTGACATACGAATTGAGTCCTTTTCCACAATGGAGACCAGACAATGTGCTTGTGTGAACTGCGTGCTCTTATACTGTGGTGCTGGTGATTAGTGAATGACGGTCAGGTGCATGTGATCAGAACTCCAGTGATTGGGATCGCTGATTGGTGGAGGAGCCTGGTGTTTCCGTGACAGTTGCATCAATACATCAATTTTGAATTATTATTAAAATTAAAAACAAAATGTTTTCATTTTTCTTGAAAAAAGCTTGCAGAAAATATTTTTGTGAGAATCATACTCAATCTTGAATTTGGTAAAACAATTTTCTTTATTTAGAATATTTCATGTCTTAATACTTTTCCTTTTGTTATACTGGGATGAATCATATCGAGATGTATGCTAAAATTTTTGGATGTGGCACCCCACCTAGAAAATTTACCACCAGCCGCCACTGGTACAGAGGGTTCATAAACGGCCTCCCTGGCTGTGGCTGGACAGGCAGAGAGTTCATAAATGACCTTCTTGGTCATTGCAGGAAAAACAGAGAGTTCATGACCAGCCTTCTTGGACAGGACAGGACAGGACAGTCATAGAGCTCAGAAACGACCTCCTTGGTCGCTACAGTACAAACAGAGAGTTCACAAGTAGCCTCCTTGGCTGGGACAGGACAATGAGCGATTTCAGAGGTGGTCTCCAAAACAGACATGGCCGAAACGGGTATGACAAGGGATTCACAGACAGTGTCCATAACCGCGTCAGGACAGACGAAGAGTTCATAAGTGGGCACCCACGCCTTGAGGGGAACTGAAACGGATAATGTCGCCACCTCTGGAGGTTCTGCAGCGAATGCTGCCACCTCTAGAGGTTCTGCAGCAGTAGTAACAGCAGCTTCAATAAACACAAAGAGTTCAGAGATGGCACTTGCGGCTATAACAGAGGCATCAGAAAACAGGGAGAGTTCAAAAATAGTGTCCGTGGTAGGAACAGAGGCGACAGGAAACACCAAGAGCTTGGGGATGAGTGACGCTGCTGTCTCGGGAGGTGCTGGAGCGGATGTCACTGCCAAGGGAGGTTCTGCAACGGAAGTTGCCAACTCTGGGGGAGCTGAAGCGGACTAGGGAATGGATTCTAAGACTAGTGCGGGCTCTGGATCAAACTCATAGTCTGGATCAGACTCATAAATTGGAGTGGACTCTGGATCAGACTCATGGACTAGAGCGGGTTCTCCACGCTGGATGCCAGTCTTGAATGCCTTGGGACTGACTTTGTGGTTCTAGGCATGGTCGACATGACGGGACGAGGCTCTGGAACGGTGGCCATGATGGGGTGAAACTCTGGAATGGCAGCCATAATGGGGCGAGACTCTGGGACGGCGGCCATGATGAGTGAAACTCTGGAACGGCAGCAATGACGGGGTGAGACTCTGGAATGGCGGCCATTTTGTGGAAAGTCTCTGCGTTGGCATCCAACTTGTGAGGAGACTCTGGTGTGGCAACCATCTTGGGAAGAGACTGTGAGCTGGCGGCCATCTTAGGAAGAGACTGTGAGCTGACGGCCATCTTGGGAAGAGACTGTGAGTTGGCAGCCATGTTGTGAAGAGGCTCTGGTGTGGAGATAAGTGGAAGGTTCTGAGAGTACAGGACTAGCAACCATTAGGATAGGACATGCTGGTGATCATGGTGGGTCAAAATCTGTGGCCAGTGAAACTTGGTGCGTGGTTTCAACATAATCCTCCACCTCTCCCACAGGGAAGGAGGAACCACATGACAACAGAGTATAGTCCAAAAACTGACATAGCGACCCTAAAGGACCAACATGAGTGAGTACAGATTTCAATGGTTCATTCAGTCCATAACAAAAAAAATCTATGAGAGTATAGTCCGGGAGATCGGAGTGATATGCAATGTCCAAAAAGTCTTGGATGTGGTCCTCGAGGGAACGCTTTCAACACAGCATGTTGACATAAATGTGGGATGTTTTGTGATTGCTAACTGCGTTTTTATTTTGCAACATGTTGCAACATTTTACTCAAGTGAAAGTACAAGTATCTGGCCAAAAACATACTTGAGTAAAAGTAAAAAAGTACTAATTTAAATTGTACTCAAATATTAAAAAAGTAGAAGTACTTTTTTTCTGACGGACATACAGAAGTTTGGTTGAAGGGAGAAAATGAAACAAAATGCAATGGCACAGGTCAAACACATATCTAGTGCAGCGATAACAATTAAAATGCAGCACAGCGGAACACACACAC
>JAFVLL020007984.1:0-22464 GCA_021397915.2 Tor tambroides | reverse complement strand
TCAATGATTCAGAGTCCACTCTTTCTTTTGAGAGACAATAACTTTATACACGGTGCACTTTCAGATTTAAAACTTTGCAGGATGTTTTCATTCACGTAAAATGTAATTTTCCTATAATTGCCTTTAAAGAAGCACTTTAAAGAAGGTGACAAAAATGCAATTCAACACAACAAAAAATTGAATGTGCAAACAAGTAAACTGGACATGCAAGGAGGTCAGAAAGGACCAGCATTTGAACTCAAGAAAGATGACACATCTCTGTATGTCAGGTGAAGTATGTCATGGTGTGCATGTGTATACTCAGTAGTGATGGGTCGTTCTTGAACGATTCGTTCATTTTGAACGAATCTTTAATGTGACTCGGGAAGAACGAGTCATCTCGGGGAGTGATTCGTTCAGTTGCGCATGCGCAACATCCTATAGGTTCTGCACTGAATTAGTTCATCTTTTCGAGTCTTCGGGTTTTTCGAGTCGTTATGAGTCGCAAGACAGAAAGGCAGATGAAAAACGGCTGCTTACTACATTTGTAAGCAGTAGACAGCAAGGCAGCACACTAGAACTGAGCAACTGTGATACAAAGTAAGAGCTTAAAAGTAAAAATGATCATGTGATGGCTCTTCTATCAGTAGCATCCTCCGACCCCAAGCAAACACACCTTAACCTGTTAAGCAAGGTCTTCAAAAGCAGGTGTGTTGGAGCAGGGAAGGAACTGAAGTCTGCAGGAAGGTAGCTCTCCAAAAGCAGCCTTCTGCAGCCTTATCTCAAATCCACAATAATTTGATTTCCCAATGACTATGAGGCACTGACTACCAGTGTTTGCATTATCTCTGACCTGCATATACTGCTCTGCTGTGCACCATCCTTCACAGTAATATGAACGAAGGGAGCTTTTTAGAAGACGAAGTGCTCCATCACATTTCACCTTTGAGAAAGGCCCCTCTGTCATCATTTTAAAGTTTTCCTGTGCCCTTTGACCCCTTTATCTGTTTTCGAAAGCTGAAGAGTTTCCTTTCGGGAGTTCTTGGCTGCTTTTAGAGGATTTTCTGCAAAGGGAAGACGGCCCTTGGCTGCACTTTCAAGATGCATCAAGGACATTTAGCTAAAGAGCTTATTTGCTGTAGGGAAACCTTGGAGAGACAAATAGAATCAAGGGAACTGGATATGAGAAGAGGGAATGTTAAACACAACCACATGTGATCAGATCTGTATTGTGCAACATACCAAGATGTAAATAAGGGCCTTTTGAATATTTTCATTTGAGCTGTTCTCACGATTAATTATCTTTCCATGAAACATAAAAAAAAACATACTTGGAACATGAAGTGCAAAACATTTCACACGATCATGGCAAAGGACGATTTGTGCTGGCAGGTTAAATGTAATGCCCTAAAGTGTAGCACAGAACGCTATCATTTTACATAAATAAAGCTCAAGGCTCAAGAGACTACACTGCATGAAGATTCATGATCACTGATATATGTAATGGCTTACACAAGGCTTAAAATGTCCAATAAGGATTTAGATTCTCTCAGTTTACTTCCTTGAATATGCCTTCACAATTTTTCACAGTGTGTTGTTCCCAAACTCATATCATGCTGTGGTCTATTGCATTCAGATTTGTCAATAATAGATTGAAGGCTAATGCAGAGCAGAAGCCATTGTTGAAAAAAAAAACCCCCCTGCATATACCAGATTATAACCAGCTCAGGACCAGCTTATACCAGTTCAAATCAGCTGCCATGCTTTAAAACATATCTAACCAGCATATGCTGCTTTTTTCAACAGGGGCTAGGAATGGTTCCTGGACTGATGGCTTCTGGAAAACATTAGCCATTGTAATTGTATAAATGTTCAGTGTCAAACTAGGTGTAAAAAAATGTGAAAGGGTAGATAAAACCACACAGGAGTTTTCACACAATGTGCACTCAACTTGATTAGACATAACAAACAAACCAATGCAAGCACAAGACTAGCTGTCACCTTTCGATGGAAACATTAGACACGTTGCCATACATCCCATTTCACTAGATGACGCACAGGGGTAAAAAAATAAAAATAAAAATAAAGAGATAGATGATTCAGCTGCCTGTGTATTCATACAAGAGCTGGGTTTCCATCTGCCCCTGCCACAAGATTAAAAATATTCCATGACAGCTCAAAGATCAGCTTCCACAGGGGAATCCACGTTGAAGCGCCATGGAATGGGAGATGGAAAGGAGCTAGATGGATAGATAGAATGGAGTCATAGCAAAAAATACCAAATATAAAAAGGGCATCACCCTGGGAAGATCAGCCTTCGGTACAGCTGATCTTCCCTCACTACAGACTGGAAACAGTGATGGTGATTTCCAACCTGACTGACTCTCGAGTACAGCAAAGGGCGCTCTAATAACAGCGCCAAAGGCCTCATTGTGTCTGCACCTTGATTTATTTTTAATAGAAGGATCAGAGACATATGGCATTTTTCCTAAGGGCAGAATGCCCTAGCGCATTCCAGTAGCTCGCTATTATTATGTTCTTTGGAAAAACACTTTATCAGTGTAATTTAATTGCCAGCACATGCTGTGGCACTACTTTTTGGACATATTTCTTTGAAGTATCTTGGAATACCTTATACCATGGTACAAGAATATAGCAATGCTTTAGTACCATATGTAGGCCTATCATGAGGTTACCATCACTGTACTATGGTAATGCAGACACAACACTTTTTTGTAAGAGTAATTCAGTTTCTGCAGCAGTGGGCTAAAGTCGATATAAAACTGAGAACCTCACACAAAGCACTTAACATTGTGACAGCTGATGAGGCAACAGATTCAGAGACTTAAGTGAATTAGCTCACAATGTCAAGCTTCTTACCACGCAGCAATTAATCAAGCTGCTCTTTGGCATCTGTTCACGGCAGACACAAAGGAGTGGCTGATGTTCATCTGACAACCAACTTTATACTTTGTTCTGAAAATACTGATGAAAGCTCTTTATCATTGTGTGGTTCTAGTATTTATTAAATAGTCAGCAATATTTGAACTAAAACAGTCCTAAAAAGGAGATTGCCTTCTTAAACTTTATTAATGAGCCCTACTGAAAAATTAATATACAAAAATGTATTTAAAATACATTTATTTCATGCCAAGTATACTACAAATGCATTTATTAACGTGCTTAATAAAAATACCCTGCAATTGTACTTTTGGTATACTTAAAGTCTTCTAAATTGGAACAACTAATTTTGTTCTTAATGCACTTTAATTGTGCAGTAGAGCTGAAGTCCAACTAAAGATATAATAAAGTATATTTGATTGTGCTAAAGTGGAACTATTGCAAGTATACAACAGGTACACTTTAAATATCTTGCATTTAAAGACCGATATTATTCAAAGATCATACAACTCTCATCAACAGTGACATTAAAACACATTTTAGGCTTAACATTAGGAAATGTGCATTGTGTACAAGTAGTAGAATTTTTATATCAGTAAATCTTAAGCAATATGTCAGTAATAGGTTTGAACTCTACTTAGAATGAAATAAATGTATTTTAAATATATTACTAGGAAGTTTATGTCTACAGAACCATTATAATGAAGTGTGAGGTTTGTTGAGACAGATAAAGACTGAAAGGTTTATTCATGACTTACTCCTTGGGCCTAAATGAAGAGCAAACCCCCAGGCTTCCTTTCATCAAAAATACATATTGGGTGTGAATAGGCTTATTGAAAAAACACTGGAGAAATGATTCCATATGGTATTTCGAGGTAGTGAGCAGCGTTGTGTTTGGGTGGTTGAGTTATGAGTAACATATTGGTGTTATATTAATCCATGTTATATGCCATCACACTGGGGTATGGTGTATGGAGTAGACGGGAGGAGTTGAAGGACATGTCAGAGGTCATCGGTTAGATCCTCTGAACCATAGAGCTTGGTGGAGCTGAGTGACAAAACCAGAGTGGGCACCCAGGGGCCCATAGGATAAAGGTGTAACCAACATCTGCAACCCATTGCACCCCCAATTATCCTCGGGTGAACCTCATGGAAAATACAACACAACCAGCTGGAATGTAAACACAACCTAATGGGAACTCCCATTTATTTTCTCTCTTGCGTGAGCAGCAAACTCTATTTTGTTCTGTTTTTCTTCCTTTCTTCGTTTTGCTGTTGGCTGTTCTTGTTTTAATGTAGATAGACAGCACAGGTCCCTTTCATTAGCACGTATCCCATTGCAATTATCCATGTTTTGAATCATTCCATTATTCGGCAGGCAGTACCTGATTCACTCTCTCCTGTTTTCCCAGGAAGTGGCAGTTACTGCAACAGCTGAAATGACGGAGTATTTTCAGGATTTGTTGGTGTTCCAGTTCAGGGTACATTGACTCTAAAATATTGAAACTCTCCACAACACTGAACACGTGTTTGTGTACACACTCAAGTCACATCACAGGTCTGCGGCCCAGCTGTCTCCGGTGAGGGTCTAGGCTTTAAAGACCTACCAATCTCACAGGCACTGGCAGATTTATTCCAGAAATCCAAATAAACTCCAAATACCAGCTTGTGCGAATCCCAACGATTCCAAATGCTGAAACAATTATGGTGTATTGACAGGGTGTGAGAAACCATCGTCAGCCAATGCAGTTTGACTAGACTTTGTCGTGTAACTGATAAACAAACCAATTAACATTCCAAAAAAGAGAGAAAATAATGTGTGTTGGGTTATCGGTATTGTTTTGCTAACATTATGGGTTTTTAAATGAAAGAGAAAGTTAAAAATATATAATGATGGAAAATCCACAAACCCATTAAAGAAAGGTCAGTAAGAGAGTCATTTTGTAAATTCACTAAACAGATAAAACCATTACTCTGTGGCACTCTGGAATATATCTTTTCAGAATACTCTTATGATTTCTCCAATGGTAGAGCTATTTCATACCTTAAAAGTTGCCTCAAATCTTTGATAACCAAAATGACATATTTAAATGTTTTCCCATGAAAAAATAATTTATTGATGCCTTAAAGGGTTAGTTCACCCAAAAATGAAAATTCTGTCATCAATTACTCACCTTCATGTCATTCCAAACCTGTAAAACCTTCACTCATCCTCAGAACACAAATTTGGTTATTTTTGATGAAATCCGAGAGCTTTCTGACCCTCCATAGACAGCAACACAACTGAAACGTTCAAGGCCCAGAAAGGTAGTAAGGACATCATTAAAATAGTCCATGTGACATCAACCGTAATTCATGCAAAGACTGACATGGAAAAGAAGAAACTGTTAAATAAATTCATTCTTTTTGTTTTGTGTATATGTGTATATACAACAATGTAACTTTCTGCTTAACCACAACGGTACGATTCATCATTGTAGAAACTAAATAGCTAGTCACGACAGTTTCCCAAACATGGTCGCATGTCCATTGTTTGAACCACATTGGTTGAACAATATAGGATGGTTGTCAATGACGTCACACAAGGGTGGTGGAGTAATAACTTCTGCTAATTCATCATTTCGAGATCTCCGAGATGCTACTGTGACAAACATGGCGCCTGATGACTATTTTTTGTTCCTTGTCATTTTGCTTTATTTGGTGTATGCTTCTTTACGGTTTCCCTCTTACGTCATTCTCCTACGCACTTATCCATATGTGCACTCTTCAAAAATGGGGCTTATTGAGAACATGCTAAAACATTGGTCTCAAACTCAATTTCTGGAGGGCCACAGCTCTGCACAGTTTAGCTCCAACCAGCTCCAAATCACACCTGCTTGGAAGTTTCTAGTGATCCTTGGTTTGATTATGTAACACTCCAGCAGGAGGTATGTGCAGCTGGAGTGTGAGTCTCTGCACTAGCGTCAATTAAAGAGAGACAGAACGGCAAGTTTAAAACCAAGAACGCGCTGCTGGCCAAGATACAGATGGCAGAAAATGTGCAATGTCAGAATATTGCAACAGACTGTGAGGAACAGACAAAAAAAGCGTGGAGTCATCAAGTTAAATGAGATTTTCTAAATGCTACGTTAAATGAGATAAAGTGTGTTTTCTTAGTACACATTTAAAACAGCAATGCAATGATTGTATTCAAATGATTTTGAAACACTAATACTGGTCAAAAGATTTTGGAAAGCTTGCCATATTTTGTCATTGTGACTCTTGCAATAAATGTGGCCATTTTCTCAAAGGTGGTATATCCTCATTACCCAACACTGCAGAAGAGGCCTCAAAAATAAAAAGAATAGGAAGTGTTTTGTTGGATCCACATGCAGATATTTCTGCACCTTTTCCACTAGTGTGAGGTAATATGATCTCTCTCCTAATTAGAGAGAATCATGCAAGAATCGTGACTCTCAGCACAGATGGACAGGAGGGGCTTTAACATACAAACCACAGCTGAAGAATGACCTCAAAGCTTGCAGCTTAAAGCAAGCCAGAGGTTCTCATCTCTGGCCCTCGAGGTCCACTTTCCTGCAGAGTTTAGCTCCAACCTTGTTCAAACCACTTTGTAGAAAGTAGGTCAAACAGGATTTAAAAGTCATCAACACAACTGATTCTAATCATTTATAAAAGAAGATGCTGCATTACTTGACAAGATGCTACAGCTACAGCCATCCCTGCTCCTGAGAGCAACTATCCTGCAGAGTCCAGCTTCGACCCTAAGCAAACCTGAACCAGTCAACAAGGTGTTCAGGATTTTTTGAAAATTAAAGGCAGGTGTGTTGGAGCAGGGTTGGAACTAAAATCTGCAGGAAGGTAGCTCTCCAGGAACAGAATTGGCTCCCCTGTGCTACAGAATGTACTGAGAGATTTGGCTTTGTTGCCAAAGCATGCCCAGCGTTCTGCACATTTTCTGTGTCTCCTTTATCTGACACACTCAGTTCAGTTCAGTTCATGAAACTTTTTCCTTATGAGCTGATGATCAGAATCAGGTGTTAAATAAGGGACATGCAAAATGTGCAGAGCAGGGGTCTATTTGTACCATTCCGATGAAGTAGCGATTTTTAAAATTTCCAAACATTTTTTTTTTCAGTCTAAAATCACCAAACAACAACAGAGGGTTAAGAACCACTGCATTAGTATGCACATCAGTGGACACTCCAGGGTCTAGTCCTAAATGCTGCCCTCACCCTCCCATGATCACAAGTCCACACTTTGGTCATGTAATACTGCAGACCATGGGTGTCAAACAAGGGTGGAGGGCCACAGTACCTGCAGAGTTCTGCTCCAACTCACCTATCTTTAGATTTCAAGTAATTCTGAAACCTTAATTAGCTGGTTCAGGTGTGTTTAGAGCTGGACCTAAACTGCAGGTCTGTGGCCCTCCAGGAACGGAGTTTGACATCCCTGGCATTGACTGTTGGGTAGCAGTCCACTATGGAGTCTGCAGCAATGAGAACACATAGTCCCAGAAACAAGGCTCTCATTAACACCTTCAGAGTCACCCTGCAAATGAGACACCTACAGCAGGGTTCCTCAAATCCAACCGATCATCTGCCCTTCAAAGTTTAGATCAAATCCTGATTAATCTCATCTACCTGTAATTTTCTAGTAACTATGAATAATTTAATTAGCTTGTTCGTGTGTGTAGGGCGGTGGCCCTCCAAGGTGGATTAGAAAAACGATGTTCTACATCTGGTGCATGAAGGAGGCCATGAGACCTGTCAGATTCACCATTTGGGAAAGAATCCAAAGAGCCCCCTCAGGAGAAATCACATTCTGGGGGCACCTCGATAGGACCAAAGGGCCCTTTAGCTTCGGCAGTTAAAGGGGCAGGGGCTCAAGCCCCCTGGTCTCCGTCCCATGCACACTACAGTCTTGTGGATTTCATGAATGTGCATGCATGAAGGTGTTTACAAGATATGTCAGATTCACCATTTGGGAGAGAATCCAAAGAGGCCAAGATGACTGCAGTTAATGTAAATATGAAATGGCTTAGGATTCGTTTTAAAAATTACTCGTTTCAATGATTCAGAGTTGACACTTTTTTGAGAGAGAGAAAACTTTATACACGGTGCACTTTCAGATTTAAACCTTTTTCATTCACTTAGAGCTGTGTTACACACTGCATGAAAGGTAATTTTCAAAAATACATAATAGGGGCACTTTAAAACCTTAAACACTTGTCCAGGGCTAAAGAGAATGTCTTTGGAGTACATAGGATTTGGGCGAGTTTGGTACCAGAATTGAACTGGCCTAGACTGAGGAAGAGAAAACAGCCTAAACTGTTGTTTACTACCTTACAGTAATTACTCCATCCTGAATAGTCTGTTCTGAATTTACAGAAAAGACAAGCCTCATGTTCTTGGTGCACTCACTGAAGTAGATCAAACAAGCAAGCAAGCACTCTGTGCTCATGGTGACAGCTCAGCTGGAGGTTTGGAGCCAGATTAAGCAACAGATGCACATGAGGAGAGCCGAATATCAAAGTCTTGAACCGTATCCATATCCATTAACCAGCCTGATGAATCCCACGCCATTTCCAGGATTCGTTTGAGGATGCGGCCCAGCTATGGGGAGCATGAAATGAGGGACATGAGCTATGAGCAGCACTGATGGGAAAATCTCTGACAAGGTTGATTAAGGTCTTCCCTGCGGCAGACAGGCTGTGTAAGCAAGCCAGGAATTCCCCCTGCTGTATCGTCATTTCACAGCCTTGTGTTCTGCTCCATTTGAATTTTACCATGTTTATACCTGCTAACCTGGCCAACACTGCAAGCAGGGCCAATCATTTAGACAACTGGTGATGCACATCTATCTGTAATCATATCCATCCAATTTAATCCCATTGGACATATATAGACATATATAGTTTGCAGAGTAATGACTATTTTTTGCAAACATCATTATTCACTGACAACAAACTAAAAGCAGAACACACAGCATTTATATAATAAAACAGTGTTTTCATAACTATCAGTCATTTGACTGCAAAGGGCAAGCAACTCCTTGGCATTAACCACTGACGGCTCTACCACAGAATGTGAGCAACACATCCATCATGATCTCTGGGTTCACGCCGAGGCTCAGTCAGAATAATATTGAGTCAACTGATGAGAAGAATTAAAGGTTAGTCATTTCGTTAAATGACAGCAAGACATTTGAGTTTAAGCATATGTATTTAATTCTAAGAGTTAAGCTGACATTACTATTTCAGGTCCAACGGCAAGCTGAACTTTGTCAGAAGGAATTCTAAAATAATCACACTGGTAGCAGTTTGCTTTATAACATACTACGTAACTTTGTAACAAGTATGAAAGCACCAGTTCTAAATAAAAGAATGCACAGGACAAAAAAAGACATACATGATAGCAATACTTGGCTAGCACTGTGAGTTATACCCTCAGTAGAAGCAATGTCTTAAATCCCAAAAAACTTGTTTTACACTGACATCTGCTGTTGAGTCAATAATATTTCTATTATGCACATACATACCTGAATGTATATAGCAAATGCATTTGCCATGAAATCAGAGCATTGCTATACATTTGCATGAATGGCTTCAAGCACTTTTTATGCAGCTGCTAAAATGTGCCAGTTGTTTCTGGGTGGCTTCTTTTTATTGTCCACCAGATGACATTTCTGGATGTCTGATCCATTAGAAACATGTCCTCAACAAGCCACAGAATTTGTGGTTTCATTCATGTCCAAAGTCAAAACAGTTACGCTAGTTGCCTGGCAAAGTTTGGCTATTTTAACGGTAAGCCTAGAGGGTAATAAAAGCCCTAAATTTGAATTAGCACACACAACCAAAGCCAATCAACAGACTGCAGAGAACCTTGGGTTAGTATAGTGTACACAGTGTGCTTTCTGAAATATATAGCATATCCTGACTGCTCACATTCACAGTGCTCATTTCACCACTGCTAAATGTGGCTTCAACTTTTCTAAGAGAATCAGAAAGGCAGGTTTGATTAAGACATTTCTTTACTTACGTACTCATAGAAGTCATATAAATCAATTTTTAAAAAAGAAAAAAGGACAATCATTTTTGCATGTTCTAAAAGTATGGGTGCAAATCTTTACATAATTTTAAATGTACTGTGCAGACATTTAATGTTGTAATATACAAATCAGTTTCAGCCTTTATATTGATTACGAGTTCCTATACAACACATTTACAGCTATATGACCACCATACAATAGACCTGTATAATAAACCTATCAGTTAACACCAGTAACAGTATTGAAACTGAAGTTGAGAAATGTTTGAGCTTTAGGTATCATTGCTGCTTCAGATTTGCACATCTACTAATCTATAGGATTACGGTATCAATAACATGGTGTCTAAGGTACGATTAATTTTGCAGCTCATCTAAGCAGTTTGTTGTTAAACTTTGGAGTGACTTGACAAATCTGAAAGAGTTGAAATGTACAAAACATCTAAAGCCAAAATTGTATTACAGTAAGATGTAAAAAAAAACCTTCAGTCATCAAAATGTCATTTTTACACCTTATCGCAATCCAATGAAATTCTCAAAATGAAATAACCTGGATTTATTAAGAAATGTAAAGTAGTGTTAGTGCTAGAAATATATCACAAGAATCAAAATGAAATCTTAAACCACTTTTTCCCACCCCATCCGTGAGCTCATCCTCCTTCATTATGAACTAAAGGTCCGGAGGGGAGAGTCTAGGGAATGTAACATTCGCTTAAGCCACTTCATACTGTATCTAACCCTGCAAAACTACAGAGATGGACCTACAGGTGCTGCTGAGAGCCTTTGACCTCCCTTCCCATGTGGATGGCACTGGGTTTGCGAGCGAGAAAATAAATTAAAGAAATGAGAGAAAAAGGAGAAGGGTAAGGAAGAATCTTCACTTTGTCGACGCCCAGATGATAAGGGCGATAACACCGATCAATAAGGCAAGGACCACTGCCAGGATGCACATCTTCTTACGAGACTTTTGCTACAGTGAAAGACAGAAAATATTCTCATTATTGTCATTCCATTAAATAGCATGTATGCTACATGCAGGGTTTTGGATTCTACCATCTCGCCACATGTTTGTGTGTAATGCTGAAGCTCTTGCTGTACCTGATACTGAGCTGCTCTCTGGAGTTGCTCAGCTCCTCTCTCCACATGCACTTCTGCACTCTCCACATTAGCCTCTATGCTATCTGTAATCACACATAGTTACTTGCATTTAGGTTAGAGATTACAGGGTGTTTTAGACAATATGACAACCTTATGTTAAACATACTCAGTTTAGACTATTGATACAAGTGCATTTCTTGATTAAGATGCTTTGACAGTAAAGCAAACTCAGATGTGTCATAAAGCAATTTAAATATGTAATGCCAAAAATATGAAATAGTCAAAATTTAATGAAACGGTTTATTGCTCCATTTAGACAAAAAATATTTTTAAAAAATTTGCATGTGTTTATGGTTGAGAATATGGGGGGAAAAACTACCAATTTTTACAGAGGACCAAATCTTTTCTAAAAAAAAAAAAAAAAAAAAGTATGCATCAAGTAAATCTAAGTTGCTTCCGTCCAGTAAGTGATCATCTTGAAATATTACTAACAATTATATTTACTTCATAAAAATCAGTAATGCTTTCACACACAAGACATAAGAACCACGACCTGAAAGTTGAGGAACAAGTTTTTTTTTTTTAAAGAAAAGTTGATCAAGTTGACAATTTAGAGGCCTTAGAAATCTGCATATCAAATATGACAATGTAAGTTTAATACTACAACGTTATATGATTAACCTGTTGAATGCACAATAAATTTTTAAGCACTGCTAATAACCTAAAAATTCTGCCACCATTTTACCATCACCACCACATTGTTCCAAATCCATGATTTTAATTGGAATTATATGGGAAAAAACATCCAGTATACACACGTGGCCAGAATTGTTGGTACCCTTGGTAAATATGATCAAAGAAGGCTCTGAAAATAAACCTGCATTATTAATTATTTTGATCTTTTATTTAAAAAAAAAAAAAACACAAATCTAACCTTTCATTGAACTAAAACAATTGAAAATGGGGGAAATATCATTATGAAATAAATGTTTTTCTCAAATACATGTTGGATAATTATTGGTAACCCTAAAAATTCTTATGAGTAAAATATCTCTGAAGTATATTCCCATTCATATTCACAATTTTGAGCACTCCAGGGTGATTATGAACATGAAATTATCCAGCCATGGCTTCCTGTTTCACAGAAATATAAATAGGAGGGAAAACAAAATCCAAATACCCTTAATAATCCATCACAATGAGAAAAACCAAAGAATATATTTCTGATGTCCAGCAAAAGATAATTGAGCTTCACAAACTAGTGAAGTGGCTTTAAGAAAAGAGCTAGAGCAGTGAAAATTGCCATTTCCCATTTCCAGGGAATCAGGGCAATAATTAAAAATTTCCAATCAACAGAAAATGTTATGAATCTGCCTGGAAGAGGACATGCGACTATATCGTCCTAATGCATGGTGATGAGAATTTGAGTGGCCAAAGACTCTCCAAGGACCACAACTGGAGAATTGTAGAGAAAGGTTGAGTTTCGGGGTCAGAAAACCTTAAAAAAAAAAATTGTCAAACAGCCCCTACATCACCACATGTTGCTCAGGAGGGTTTCAAGAAAAATTCTCCTCACTCATCCAAAAACAATCTCCAGCATATTCAGTTATCAGACACGACTGGAACTTCAAATGGGACTGGTTTCTATGGTCAGATGAAATTAAAAAATAAGCTTTTTAGCAGCAAACACTCAAGATGGGTTTGGTGAACACAGGGATAAAAAAGCACCCCATGTGTTCAATTAAATATACTGCTGAACCTTTAATGTTGTGGGCCTATATTTCTGCTGGAGGTCCTGGACATCTTGTTTAGATACATGGCATCATGGATTCCATCAAATACCAACAGATAAAAAAATCAACAAGTGACTGACTCTGTTAGAAATCTTACAACGGGACATGTTTGGATCTTCCAACTGGACAATAATCCAAAAACAAACCTCAAAAACAACACAAAAATGAGTCACTGAGCACAAAACGAAGCTTCTGCTATGGCCATTCCAGTCCTCTGACCTGAATCCTGTAGGCCTTTATCACACTTCCATGTTTGAAAAGCAGAAGATTCAAATAGTAGCGTAAAAGAACTTCCGCTGCAGCCTCTATCACAAGCGCGGGAGGTTAATCACAATAAATATAATTCAAAAATAAAATATTAAAAATGCAATTAAATCAGTCCAAGTACTCCTCTAGCAGTAACTTGACTTGCGTGCTCTTCATTAATCTGACTGGCAACACTGTGCTGACAGTTGCGTCGCTCAGATAGGCTAATGTTACACATTAAAATGAAGAATGACATGATACATGGTATGGAATCGGTATAAATACGCAGTTTTAACACTGACGTTTATTGCATCAATGTTCAACTAAATTGGTTTAATTTTCTTCACAAAACTGGTGTCTGTCCATTGACAAAGCAGGTGGAAATTCCTTTACGCTACTAATCGGTGCCGGATGTGACGACACGCAGATTGTGATAAAGGCCTGTAGAAAATGAGTGGGGTGAACTGAAGAGAAGAAGCACCGTCATGGAGCTGGGAATCTAAAGGATCTGGAGTGATTCTGGATGAAGGAATGGTCTCTGATCTCTTGTCAGGTGTTCTCTAACCTCATCAGGCATTATAGGAGAACATTTAGAGCTGTTAAATTGGCAAATGGAGGTTTCAAAAAGTATTGAAAAAAAAAAAGGTGTCATTAATTGTGACCAATGTGTATTAGAGAAAAAAAACTTATTTCATAATGATATTTTCTCCATTTTAAATTCTTATTCTCCAATGAAAGGTTAGATTTTTGTGAATTTTTTAAATAAAAGATCAAAAGGATTAACAATGCAGATGAATTTTCACAGCCTTCTTTGATCATATTTACCAAGGGTACCAACAATTCTGACCATGTGTGCATTCTTTAAAAAAAATTGCCTTTTGTGCCCCATAGAAGAAAGTCATACAGTTTGTGTGAATAATGCATGAATAAATGACAGAATTTTCATTTTCGGCTAAATTATCCCCATTTAAATAGCAGAGGTGTGGAGAAGCATAGTCAGGGATCTCCAACGCTGCTCCTGGAGAGTTAAGGCCCAGGTATACTTCATTTTCCGTGCTCCGTCTCGCGCACAGCCGCGTCTGCACAACTTTCAAAGTATAAAAAATTGCCTGCACGCGGACGGGGTGCATGGCTGTCCGCGAGCCCTCCTGATGACGAAAATGGCGTATTGCAGACGGCCGAAGTATACTTCGGCCTTTACCTTCCTACAGACTTTGGTTTCAAACCTGCTCGTAATTATCAAGTAACTCTGAACACCTCAATTAGCGGTGTTTGATTGGGGTTGGAGCTGAAATCTGCAGGACGGTAGCTCTCCAGGAGCAGGGCTGGAGACAGCTGGTATTGATTAGAGACAGATTGTACTCACCTATCATTTCACCCTGATCATGGATCATCACTGCAAGATCCTTGAAAATCTGATTCACATCCAAAATGTCCGACTGCAATCACAGCAGAGGTACAAAATTACAGACAACAGCACAAATGTCTAATTTATGAATACAGAAATCCACTATATTTTAACAGCAGGTGACAGCTATTGAAGATCCTCCCTCTTAAACCTTAAGAGGGTATTTTGCATATATACATTACAGGTCAAATGTTTGGAATCATTTTTGAAAGAAATTTTCTGATTTGGTGCTTAAAAAACATTTCTTATCATTATTAATGCTAAAACGAGTTTTTGCTACTTAATATTTTTGTTGAAACCATGACACATTCATAGGTTTGGGGTAAGAGAAAGCATTAAATTGATAAAGCCATTTCAAATAAATGCTGTTCTTTTAAACTTTCTATTCATCACACAATCCTTAAAATATGTCATAGTTTCCATAGCAATATTAAGCAACAAAAACATGCGTTTCCAATAGTGCTGTCAAACGATTAATCGCAATTAATCGCATCCAAAATAAAAGCTTTGTTTACATAATGTGTGTATATATATATATTAAATATTTATATATAAATATAAAATATAAATATATAAATGTATATACACGTAAATATTTTCAAAATATATACTTTGTGTGCATTTATATACATAAATACGCACAGTACACACACATAGATTATGTAAACAAAACTTATTTTGGATGTGATTAATCAAGATAAATAAAAAAATAATAAAAAAACATTATTAATAATTGAGCATTAATAATAACTGACAATAACTGAGCAGCAAATCAGCATGTTAGACTGATTTCTGAAGGATCATGTGACACTGAAGACTGGAGTAATGATGCTGAAAATTCAGCTTTGCATTAATTTGCAGTAATGAATTAAATGTAAAATATATATATACTAAAAATACAAAAGAGTTTCTTTTAAATTGTAATTTTGATGTATTTTTCATCAGATAAAACTAGCCTTGGTGAACATAACAGACTTTTCAAAACATTAAAAATCTTAATTATTCCAAACTTTCGACCGGTGGTTTAAGCTCTTCAGCACTTTCTGTTTCAAACACAGATACTATGTGACATTGATTAGGCAAAAAAAAGAGGAAGAATGGAATAAGTGTGAATGTGTGTGGCAGGCAGTGAGGGCAAGAAAAGAGGAAACTAACCTCAAGTTGTTGAATGGCAGTTTCTCTTTCTTTAATGAGCTCCAGGTCCTCCTCTGTTATGGCCACATCCTCTGTCTGAGTGGTGGTCTTACCCCAATCATCATTACTGCACACACACACACACACACACAGAATGTTTTCAGCTCTAATGCTTTTACTCAGTGCTGGGAGCTCATAGACAGGGACTGAGACATACTTATCAAAGGAGACCAGCTGCTCTTCATGACCTCCATCTTCAGCCTGCAGTAAATCACAACACAAAACCACTTCACTGAAGAGTACTCTATGAATACTGGAAGCATTTAAAAAGCAAACAGCATCAGCATCCCATTTTACTACGTGACGTTTCGAGGGAATCAGAATAGTCATGCCTAAAATGTAATAAAAATAGTGCAGAATTAGTTTTATCCACTGGATATTGCTTGAATGGTGTACAGTAAATGTTACAGAATGGACAGAAGCTTGATTTCAAATAATATATTTTCTTCAGTAAAATGAATATATATGTGTGTGTGTGTGTGTGTGTGTGTTTTTAATAACAATGATAAAATAATGAAATTAGATTTTGGTCATATCGCCCACCCTTTCCTTGACCTAACTGGTGCGTCATTTTTTTTCTTTTATGGTTTTTTTTATTATTATAATTTTTTTTTTACCTTGCAGACCTATATACATTTACATTTAGTCATTTAACAGACACTTTTATCCAAAGCGACTTACAAATGAGGACAATGGAAGCAATCAAAATCAACAAAAGAGCAATGATATACGCAAGTGCTGTAAAAAGTCTCCGTTAGCTTAACGCAGTACACGTAGCAAGTTTTTTTTTAATTATATAATAAATACAAAGAAAACAGATAGAATAGAATAAGAATAGAGCAAGCTAGTGTTAAGAGGCCTTTTTTGCTTCTGTTAATTGTATAATAAATAAAAAGAAAAGAGACAGAATACAAAAAGATTAGAAAAGCTAGTGTTTTTTTTTTTTAAGTCCCCCTGTAGTCAAATATTTTATGCCTTAAAACTTATCTTTGATCATCAAAAGGACATATTTAAATGTTTTTTTCTTGTGAAAATAATTTTCTCATGCCTTAAAACAGCTTGAATGTAACTCTACACCCTTGCCTCATTTACTATACGCTGAACTATGAATATGCAAATTAGCCCCGCCTCCAATCAGTCGCAGCAGCCAGCGCCCCCTGATCCACTGAACTGTAGTAAATGGCATACACGGATAATGACTGATAAAACTATGTTTTTACTAGCGGACAACTACAGTGAATACTGTAACATTCGTTAAAGTTACTTGCTTGATGTTGTGTCCTAAAATGCCGTTAAGACTGAATGCAGCCGTTTGTGATTCTTGATTCGCGCCCGCGAGCATACGCGTGTGAAGTGCAGACGCTGATGCAGGAGAGGTGGGTCTGACTCCGGGCTACTTTTACACTGTTGCTGCGGGTTGTAATACAAGTTAGCGGTTCTAAATTCACATTAAACCACGGCTTCATGGGTTTTTTGCTCTAATTTATGTTTGGTTTTGTGCTGGTATTGGTATATTTTGCATGCTAGTGATAGGAATCGATCCCTTGACGTGATTGGTTATTGTTTTGTGACGTAGCAAACCGAGCGCTTTCAAGCCGCATTTCTGGGAGTGCCATTGGGAAACTACAGTTTTAAGGAGAAAATACTCAGCAATGGTGTTGATTAATGGATTGGCACATGGTTTGTCTAAAAGCATATTAAAAACACCACAAAGACAAATAAACAACATAAAAAACTTGATTTTCACTACAGGGGGACTTTAAGAAAACAAGCAGTAAATGAATAGAGTGCAAGTCTAAAAAGTTTTTGTTTTTAGAGAATAGAATTAGAATAGAGAGTGCTAGAGTTAGAGGGTCAAATGAAGACGGGAGAGATGTGTTTCTAGCCAATTCTTGAAGATGGCTAAGGACTCAGCTGCTCAGACTGAGTTGGGCAGGTCATTCCACCAGGAGGGAACAGTTAAAATATATATATATATATATATATATATATATATATATATATATATATATATATTATATATTTTTAAAATACAGAAATTAGTTTGCCTTTACTGCTCAGTAACTTGAAAAATAGTCTTAAAATGAATATAAAAAAGAACTTATAAAAAGATAAGATTGTTGATCGTATGGATCTTTAAAGAAAAAAGGGAAAAAAAAAGATGTTATGATATATTTCTGGAATATCACCAACCCCTTGATGGAAATGATCTATTTCATCAAATATTTGTGTGTAAGGTATTTTTGGGTTTGAGTATAGAGTTAGCTTATCACTGTCACTTTTAAGGATGCAGCCTGTGTAGTCAGTTCACTAAGGTTTGGATCAGAGCTAATGTGGAAAACATTATTCCTAGAGTGTATCTCACAGAGAGTCGAGACCCCGCTCGGGCTCTGGCCACTGACTCCTTCTCCTTCTCTGCGGCTCGACGCTGCACCGCCTGGAAGTTGTTGAGAGCTGCGGAGAAATCATTCATCAGCCGGTCCTTCTGGATTTTCTGCTGTCTCTGTTTACAGAAGAAATGAAATTCAATGAGTTAGGAGAGACAATTCAGATAATATAAGAACTTCAAACAAATAACCACCCCGTTTTTATTTTCATTTCCTTATGCTTTATGTAAACACGTTTCTCTGGAGGTCAAAAGTGAGCCTGCACCTGTTCGGACAGGGAGGCGGGTAGAGAGAGTGAGCCGAGGTCTTTCAGGTGTTTGTTGGTCTCCTTGGCCAGCTGGTTTGTGTAGTGCTGCACCTGCTGACTGTAAACAAATCACACATACTGAGAATACAAGAGCACAAGAGGAACAGGAAATGCACAGCCATTAATAAATCAAGAACTAAACACACTCACAGTCTCTCCCGCAGGTCACTGGTGTCTTGTTTTGTTCCCAGTTGGTTTACCATGCTCTTGATTTGTGCCGCTAAAGTAAAAAAACACAAATTTAAACTAAAATCACACTGTGAAGGCAGTGCAGGTTTTTCACAGCATTACAATACTGTGAATCTCATGAAGAAATTTCCAAATTACATTTCACATCAAAACATAAAAAAGAAATTATATTTTGTGTAAGAAAATAGAAAAAGATCAGCAAAATATATATAGATTTTTTTGCATAACAGTAATGAGAATAGAGAGCAGCAGTCTTTATAAAAAAAAAAATAAAAAAAAACTACAATTAATCAGAAAAAAAATCTCATTAATCCCATTAATAATATATTAAGTGTTCAGATTATTCATCCATGATTTATGCTGGAATTCAAAAGTTTAGGGTCATCCCTTTTTTTCTTTTGAAAAATTAATACTTCTTTCAGCAAACTCGTATTAAACTGAACAATTTGACAGAAAGTACATTTAGAATGTAAAATAAATAAAAATACAGTAAAAAAAAAAAATACTATTGTGAAATATTACACATTAAAAGAATGTTTGTCTATTTGAACATTTTAAAATATAATTTATTTCTGTGATCAAAGCTGGAGCATCATGACTCCAGTCTTCAGTGTCGCACGATCCTTCAGAAATCAGTCTAATGTGCTGAGCTCACTTATTATCAGTCATCAACTCAATTATGAACAATGGTTCTTATTATTATCAATGTTGAAAACAGTTTTTGCTGCGTATTTTTGTAGAAACTAATTTTTCTTCAAGAATTCTTTAATGAATGAACATTTAATTTGTTCTTTTGTAACACTATAAAAGTCCTTACTGTCAATTTGCTCAATTTAATGCATCCTTGCTTCATAAAAGTAATCTTTTTTAAGCATACTTACCCAAAAATTTTAAATGGAATTGTACCAGAGTTCAATAATACTTCACAATATTACTGTTTTTAGTTTTTTTAAACTGCATTTTGTTCAAATTAATGAAGCGTTGGTGAGCAGAAGAGACATTTTCAGAAACCTTACCAGCACTAAACTTCTGAGCAGTGGTACATGTCTCAACACGTCAGATTATTATGAGCCACCACATAATAATCTCAGAGCTGGCTGACTTGTTTCATGGATCAGAATTCCTTATTGAACAAATGTTTGAAATCCCAATGTAGAAAACGACTGAGAAAATGCGAACGAAAGCCACTGGAAAAATGCAAGTTATTTCCGTGCCATAAAATAATCCCAATGCCAAAAATCCTACCAACAGGCTCCTTTTCTTTATATAAAATACGCAGAGCTTCATCATCATGAACCTTCCACTAAGTTGTCAAACTGATTTGATTTGATACTCCCTGCTGATACCTTTATTGCTACTAACTAGCACGCTCAGATCACTAAACAGCACAGATGCAGACACTCACTGTTCTGTGTGATCTTTTGGATGTTGGAGCTGCATGTCTGGATCAGGCTGCTGAAGTCCTTTGGCGGGGTGCGCTGCTCTGTCCTTCCGTACGACATGACTGCGGGATATTTAGCCGGCTCTGACTGGCGTCTCGGGACAAAGGGTGGAGGAAACTAGCGCAGGAAGCGTATCCGTGCCTGAAAATGCTGAGGACAGAGAAACTTATGTGAGAACATCCCCAGTAATATTACAATGACTTGAAGCGGTCAGCAGTTACTATAGCATTACAGTTTATAACGCCTCGTTCATTACAGCCGCCTGTGCCTTTGACTTCATGTATAAGGGACAGTGCGTAACATCACCTCAAATGCCTGATGATTAGATAACCAGATAAACACATCATGACAGTAAACAGCCCTGACCACACAGCACTAATCTAGGTATGAGTGTGCACTTAATAGCTTCCGTACTGTAGTGTGTATTGACTGAACTACTCTCACTTGCTGTGACAGTGAGCTAAAGGTTGATGACTGATACAGGAATGTACTAAGTGAACAGTCTCACACATGCGTAAAACACATAAACATGATTACTGCTTACTCATATCAACAGATATACTTCACCAGCATCACTCAGTTTAGTTCAAACTGCAGTAACAGCGAGTATAGAGCGCTAGTATGGTTATTTAAGGAAATTGGGAGCGATTTATGTAAGATTAAGCCATTAAATAAGATCATGATGTATGTAAATAATTGTATTATTAATATATAGAGCTTTTAACGCCACTGTAGTAACAATTAATGGTCTTTTTGTTGTTGTTATATTACTAGTATATGTTACTTTTTCTCTTTTTAAGTGAACACAGAACAATAATAAAGCAAAACGGTCATGTCAGTCATAACTGACCCCAGATCAGTGAATGCTAAGCTAGTGCGCTTACTAACTAAACACTCGCACTAAAGTAAAATATCACTGGAAACTGTTGTTTCATAATTAAATTATTATGTTTTACTTATTTAAACTCAACAGGCTGGTTTAGTTACTCGTAAATAAAGAAAACTACATAGTCAAAAACCCGTTAGAAACACAAAACAACATCCGTCAACAGAATTAGCATAAGATAAACTAACCCAAAACACTATCCGCTTTTAACCTCGTCTGACATCTAGAGACGCTTTCCTAGCTATTCAGAATATATATTTACGCAGTCAGAGCGTTGTTTTTGCTAATTCTGATGAATTAATATAATGATGATCTTACTTCAGCTCAGGGCCGCTCCTCACTCGGGACTTCCGGTTTGATGCACTTTGTACTTCCGCTAAGGGGCAGAGCCTTCAAGAGCACGTGATGGCACAGAAACTACCCCAAGTCTCTTTCTCAATCTCTTTAAATGTATATAAATAACTGAATAATTTCATTCGTTGTCGTTATTTATCAACCATACTTTATCACTCATATTTTATCATGATTAACTTCCGTGTATTCATCAAGCTCAAATAAATGAATGAATGAATAAACAAACAAATAAATATATAGTGATCTGCACAAAATGTGCCTGGTCTATATTAAAATAAGAGTTTGAGATATTAAAATTAAAATTCCACTTAAATATTACCAATGTTTTGTAAGACAAATTATACTATTTTTTTCTTTAATTTATAATACATAAATGAATGAAACTTGTTGCAACCCTGTTATTACCTATTTTAGCATTTTTATTTTTTTTCATAACCTTTTATTAAACTGATGTTCATTTTATTTGGTTTTGTTTGATGTATAAAGCTAAATGGCTAAAACATATGTAATATTTTAAATATTTTTAATGATTTTTTTATTTTATTTATAACTTTTATTTTGATGTTCATTTTTTTGCATTTGTTGGATGTATAAAGCTACATAGATTAAAAAAAATGTAATGCTTTCATTTTTTTTTTTTTTTTAGGGAAAATGTTTTTATTTTATAACTTATTTTATTTTGATTGTTATCCTATTTGGATTTGTTGGATGTATATAACTGGATGGATAAAAAAAATATATATATATATATATATATATATATATATATATATATATGTAATGCTTTATCGTGTAGTGGAAAAACAAGACATTGCTGTTTAAACCAAAACTGTGCGAGAATCAAGTTATTTATTTTACTAAACTTATGGTGTACTATACACTTCCCATCAAACAAACCTAAATTCATTTCATTTATACACATACATTCCTGCATAAGCTGCATTCTCTGAAAAAATAAAAATAAACTAATGTTATTATTTTTAATTCATCCTCAGTAACCTTAATAATTGGTTCTTTGTAATATAAACAAATAGTAAATATGAACAAATGAGAGTACATGTACTCAGTCCATCTCCTCATACTGATAAACTGGCTCTGGGAGGTAACATGTGACGCTACAGGTGACCCCGTCCCATGACTCGGGAGGCTGGAAGAAACAGCCCATCAGAGCACTGTACAGCTCCTCACTCTGGTCCATAAATCTCTCATTTGCCTCCACCACATTTATCTCAGAGTC
>JAFVLL020007983.1:22500-26217 GCA_021397915.2 Tor tambroides | reverse complement strand
ACTGTTTGCAGATCTCATGCACTCTTCTGCAAAACTCTAAACACATCTCTAAGACACAATTGTGATGAACCTTTGATGCAAAACACTAAACACAAGAAAGCAAAAAGTTAAGCACAACTGCAACACGGCTGTCATCATGTACATACAATAATTCAAAATTGTTCACAATTGTTTCTAAATGTTTAAATATACAAAATATAATCCAGTAAAAAAAAAAAACACAGATGGCATGGGTGCATCCATCAGTCGGAGGTGGAGGAAGAGGAGGATGAGGAAGAGCAAGACCAAGAACAGACTTTTCAGATGAAATTAGAGCTACTGTGATAGACACACAGTGATATTTATATTTATATATATACTTAGAGCTAGGTCAGAACCAGAGGACTGTACATATAGTATTTACGCAATATGGTTGACACTACACTACATGTGTACTGCAATCAGTAGACCTCAAGGTGATCAGATGCACAGCACCACTTTGCAAACTAAACACACATCAAATGAAACACCAAAATGCCCAGAGAGCTCCCCCCAGAGGTCTTGAGGATACCTTCATACTGTAGTCGTAGTCCATTTCCCCACCAGTCACCAGCAAGGTTGAATTAACTCTTGATAAAATGCAAGGAAGGCAGAAAGCACTCACTCACACACACACACACACTCACTCACACACACACACACACACACACACACACACACACACACACACACACACACAGTCACACCCGTGTATTCCGATCATTATGGGTTCATTCCAAAAGCATAATGGTTTTTCTACTGTACAAACTGTATTTTCCCTTACCCTAAGCCTAGAGAAGTGGTCCAAGAACTGAGCCCTGTGGCACCCCAGTAGCTAGATGCAACTTGGACACCTCACCTCTCCAAGATACCTTGAAGGACTTATCTGACAGGTAAGACTTGAACCACTGGAGGGCGGTTCCTGAGATGCCTCTTGCCAAGTGGGTTGCCAGAAAGATCTGGTGGTTAACTGTAATAAAAGCAGTGGACAGATCCAGCAAGATAAGTAATGCAGATTTGGAATCCACTCTTGCCAGTCTCAAGGCTTCAACAGCCAAGGGCAGGGCAGTCGCAGTTGAATGTCCACTTCTGAAACCAGACTGGTTAGTGTCCAGAAGTGTGTTCCCCAAAAGCATCATTAGCCAACTATGGTCGCAATTTCTGTCGTTATCAGCATAGTTCAACGAATCGATGTTTCCCGAAACCAAAGTTCCAAAGAACATTTGCAAAGTTGTGTGACTGGAATGACAGCTCTCGATCTGTGGCATAGTTTCTTGTTTGTATGAAATGGGGACTTTATAAATCCCAATCTTGAGCAAAATAAGCAAGCTGACATTACAATCTGTATCTTTCATTTATAATATACAAATTTCATTCACGTCTTTTAGTTTGTCATAAGACTTAAAGTGCTGTTTTTGAAGTGTGCATGTGCATACGTGCTCTAGTACGTAAGAAAGAGCCAATGATTGAATCTGGAAATAAAGCATAATAACTGAGGGGAGAAAAGAGAATTAGTTCTCAGATGCCATGTCCTTAATTCATAGCAAAAAATTGCATTAATTTGATCTTAAACAGATTAATTAAAAGAAGTTATTACTCTAACAACTACATAATATTATTAGCCAACATGGCTGAATGACAAATTTGCAGCAACATTGTTTCAGTAAACAGTCGTGACTAACTACATCAGTGGTGCCCAACCTTGTTCCTGGAGATCTACCTTCCTGCAAAGTTCAGCTCCAACCCTGATCAAACATGGCTTAACCAGCTAATTAAGATCTTCAGGAGCACTTGATAATTACAGGCAGGTGTGCTGAAGCAGGGTTGGACCTGAACTCTGCAGGTAGGTAGTAATAAATTAGAATGTCGTGGAAAAGTTCATTTATTTCAGTAATTCAACTCAAATTGTGAAACTCGTCTATTAAATAAATTCAGTGCACACAGACTGAAGTAGTTTAAGTCTTTGGTTCTTTTAATTGTGATGATTTAGGCTCACATTTAACAAAAAACCCACCAATTCACTGTCTCAACAAATTAGAATACTTCATAAGACCAATAAAAAAATTTTTTTAGTGAATTGTTGGCCTTCTGGAAAGTATGTTCATTTACTGTATATGTACTCAATACTTGGTAGGGGCTCCTTTTGCTTTAATTACTGCCTCAATTGGGCGTGGCATGGAGGTGATCAGTTTGTGGCACTGCTGAGGTGGTATGGAAGCCCAGGTTGCTTTGATAGTGGCCTTCAGCTCATCTGCATTGTTGGGTCTGGTGTCTCTCATCTTGAAATCAGCATCTCTATAAAGCTTGTCAGCAGAAGGAAGCATGAAGTGCTCTAAAATTTCCTGGTAGATGGCTGCGTTGACTGTGGACTTCAGAAAACACAGTGGACCAACACCAGCAGATGACATGGCAGCCCAAATCATCACTGACTGTGGAAACTTCACACTAGACTTCAAGCAACATGGATTCTGTGCCTCTCCTCTCTTCCTCCAGACTCTGGGACCTTGATTTCCAAATGAAATGCAAAATTTACTTTCATCTGAAAAGAGGACTTTGGACCACTGAGCAACAGTCCAGTTCTTTTTCTCCACAGCCCAGGTAAGACGCTTCTGACGTTGTTTCTGGTTCAGAAGTGGCTTGGTAGCCATTTTCCTGAAGACGTCTGAGTGTGGTGACTTTTGATGCACTGACTCCAGCTTCAGTTCACTCCTTGTGAAGCTCTCACAAGTGTTTGAATCAGCTTTGCTTGGCTGTATTCTCAAGCTTGTTGTCATCCCCGTTGCTTGTGCACCTTTTCCTACCCAAATTCTTCCTTCCAGTCAACTTTGCTTTGATACAGCACTCTGTAAACAGCCACACATTTCTGTAATGACCTTCTGTGACTTACCCTCTTTATGGAGGGTGTCAATGTTTGTTTTCTGGATCACTGCCAAGTCAGCAGTCTTCCCCATTATTGTGATTTCAAAGAACAAGAGATACCCAGAATTTATACTGTATGGATGGTCATTTATTGAAACTCAAATGTAAATATTCTAATATTTTGAGATACTGATTTTTGACTTTCATGAGCTGTAAGCTCTAATCATCAAAATGAAAACAAAAACTTTTGAAATGTTTTACTTTACATGCAATGAATCTAAAATATATGAAAGTTTCACTTTTTGAAATAACTTACAAGAAAGAATGAACTTTTTCACGACATTCTAATTTATTGAGATGCACCTGTATATATATATATATATATATAGTCACATGTAAAGTAGAAACATTTCAATTCACAAGCAGAAGACTAGGGAAATGCAGGAGAAAACAACAGAACTAAACAACTTATATGAAACTATACAGCTAAACTCTAATAGCAGACTCTAAACTCTAATGTAGACTAATAGCAGAACCAAGAGAAACACCCCTTCAATTATCAATGTGTTTGGATCCTCAACCTTTGTGTGTCTGTCCAGCCACATTGTAATATAAACCGGCCCAAAAACTGTCAGTAGGTGTCTTAATGAGTGATTTACTGAAAATTCATTCAATCAATTTGTTTAATCCAGCTAATTCATTCAGGAACAAAGAGAGTGATCGTTTAATCATGTTGATTCAATCAGGAATGAAACACCATTGTTCAAATGAGACGCTCAGAGGTTCTACTTTGGCTTTGTCTGGAACTAATTTTGTTGGCAAAACAGAACAAAGGTGTAC
>JAFVLL020007983.1:0-15000 GCA_021397915.2 Tor tambroides | reverse complement strand
TGCCACGGTCTCTGGAAGAGGTTTGGATAAGTGATATTTACGTTCTCTGTGGTCGAGTGAACAGTCCGATGGCGGTGAGTTCTTCTACTGGTTGTGCAGGAAACAATGCAGTAGGGAAAGGAGCAGGAATCTGTTTCGACAGCCTTGAACACAAAGCACTGGAGGATGCTGATCTCCTGGAGCACCAAATGGTCCTAAAATCTAGAACACACAGATGTGGCCCTGGAGTAGGTGCAGAAGGTCCTTTGTCTGGAACACGGAGAAGAAAGTACCTTGAAGTGAAGGTTTGCTGGCCGGAGCTTAACCTTTTTGCAAATTTCTGTATGTCTTCTGCCCCTCTGGGCTAGAGACTCAGAATCTGGTCAATCCACTTTCACTCTCTAGCATGGAGGCTTGGGACTTGCTGCATCAGTTGTTGTCTCTCTGGACGAAGATTCTGAATGCAGGGTATCTCCTTCCTCACAGGCTGGAGGCTCAGAACATGGTTGTATCTGTTGCTGCCTCAAAAGCTGGAGACTCAGGGTGTGGTCTGTTGATGTCTCGCCCTCACAGGCCAGATGCTCACAACCTGAATATATCTGTTACAGTCTCATCTTCACAGGTGACTCAGAACGGGTTGTGTCTGTTGCTGCCTTCCCTGTTACAGGCTGGAGACTCAGAACAAGAAGTGTGTTTTGGAAGGGTACCTTTATCCCTTTCCCATGAGGAGGAGTTTGCAATTTGGCGCTTCTCCATTTCTGTGCTGTGATTGGCTGTTTCCATGAGAGTGGGGGGGATTTCACACGTTTGTAGAAATCGTTGTCCTGAAGGTACCTGAAAAGTTTTAAGTTGGCTCCACCTAGCGTCCAGCAAATATAAATCATTTTACAAAAACACTTATAACTTCAGAAAATTTTGTCTGGATTCAATTTCTTTATGTAGAAACATTCCTTGGTTTATGCCATTTCTAGGGATGTCTCATTTGTCATTTTCTGACATTCTGCCTGTCTGCTATTTTGAGGTATATGAAAAACATTTTTTTTTCAATATTCTTCATAGTACTAATACAAATTTTATCCATTTAATCCAAAATCATCTAAGATAATTTTTGGACCAAGCTGCACAGACATGACTGACGTTTTGATGTTCACTACCATTTCTGAGAAACACCTTTCAAAAGTGAACCATGCCTGTTTGTTGACCTGTGTTTTGCATGTTACCCAATAATTCTTTTCTGTGCTCATTCTCACACTGAGAGCTTTTCTCAGGATTGTTGCAAATGTGCCTTCTGCGTGGCACAAAGTTATAAGCAATGAGCACCCAACCGGAAGGTTGCAGGTTTGATTCCCATGTGGTGCAGATTTTGATGAGGTAGGAAAACCAACTCTTGGGCATGCATTTTATATGCATTTTTGGTTATGTGAAAAATGCATTTCACCTACCTCGCTACCTCTGTCATCTCTCATCTACCCTCTGTGTCTGAGGTGGAGGTGAGAGAGAGAGAGAGAGAGAGATGAAAGATGAAAGTGATATCTTTGTCATAGTAGCCTTTCAGTGTTTAAGGGGATTTCCCATGACTAGCATCAGCGCTGTTCCGCACACTGAATCAATGCTGTTGATCTTTGTGAAGTAAAATGTTTTTAACTGTATTCGTTGAATGAATGGTTTAATGATGGCTCACTCAGTAAGACAGTTCCTTTGCCACCATCTGCTGCCGTAACAATGTAAAAATGACTGATATATCGCCCAACTAAAAGTGATGACCTGGTACATATGTGCCATTTATCTGGGGTAGAGATGGCAGTAGGATGCACTATGGGAAGAAAGCAGGCCAGCAGAGGTAGTGTTTGACTTTGAACAATGTCCAACTGAGAAACCTTGGGTTCTGGCATTCATGTGGAAGTTACTTTGACACGTACCACCTAACTAAAGATTGCTGCAGACCACATACATCCCTTCATGGCAATGGTGTTCCTTGATGACAGGGGACTCTTTCAGCAGAATAATGCACCCTGCCACAAAGCAAAAATTGTTCAGGAATGGTTTGAGGAACATGACAAAGAGTTCAAGGTGTTGCCTTGTCCTCATTCTGATTAAGCATCTATATGATGTGCTGGACCAACAAATCTGATCCATGGAGATCTGCTGCTAATGCAGTTTTAAAGTTCTGACTGATCAGTTTTCTCTCTCTGCTTGATTTTAATGGTCTCTCACTAACCATAACAGTTTGCAGTAGCAGTTCATAAAACAGTTGACATTTTACACAGTAATGTACTTTATCTCCAAGAGTTGCTTATGTCAGAGTGAGAGAGTTTTTGGTAGTCAGTCAAAAAGGAAATGAAACATTAAAATTGTTGCTGTTTAATTACAATGGCAAATCCATCATATCAGACACAATTAACCACAGATGAATGTTTTAATCCAAGGTTATAATTCTGATCCTTAATTTATTAATCTGTGTTTGAAATTAAGTGGTTCATCTCAGGTCTAATTAGCACTGTAACCATGATCAGATGATAAGAGCAAGTCATTTGTAACTCTGATGAGTGCAGTTTCAGTACTATGATACAATCTGAATTCTGAATGAAATTTCTCACAGATATCATTTATCTACAACAAAC
The DNA here is from genome assembly GCA_021397915.2 of Tor tambroides. Lineage (NCBI taxonomy): Eukaryota > Metazoa > Chordata > Actinopteri > Cypriniformes > Cyprinidae > Tor > Tor tambroides. The sequence continues at coordinate 12,400 of JAFVLL020007983.1, read as the reverse complement.
AAGCAAACAAACAAACAAACAAACAAACAAACAAAAACCTAGTTGATTATATACAACTTCTAGCATTTTTGACTTTGGATTTAAAGTCAGTCTATAGTTAACTAATTCTCCAGGATCAAGTTGTGTTCTTTGCCATTGTCACCTTTGACTTGCTCAGCTGGGGCTTAAAAGACATTTAATATTCAGTAATATTCAGTAATATTATCAGTAATATTATATATTATAATATTATTTGACTGCACTGACACTATCAGATGTGAGCAAAACTTGCAAAACTGAATTTATTTGGATGAATCGAATTTGTTTCATAATTGATGAATTTATTGAAGTCATCACCTTTTTTTACTGTATGTAGCACTTTATACAATACAGATTATCAAAGCAACTTTACAGTGTTAAACAGAAAAAACGTGTGCTGATAATGCAAGAGGACAATAGTAAAAACTACATTTTTCAGTTAAGGTCAGTTCATTGTTGATTCAGTGATGTCATCGTCCAGCTCAGTTCAGTTTTCTTCAAATAGTGTCTGTGCAATCAAGTCAACAATATGAATTGTTGAATTTAGATTGTCTGTAAATGCTGATCCCAGTGCATCTTTTTCATTATCTGTATGGATTATTAAATCACCAACAATTAAGGGTATACTCATACTAGGCACAGTTGCCTTGAACCAAGCCCGAGAGCAATTGTCTCCCCTCCCCACTCCCCCGCTGGCCTGCACTCACTTTACATTCCGGGCCGGAGCACGCTTTATGTTACCTTCATGTGCTATCGGAATTATCATAAATATGAGTTTCCTAATCAGACAATGGACATGAACTTCTGTCAGTGTTATTATTCTTTATTAGTTTTTTCAACAACAACTATATCAACTTGTCATTAAAGCAGTGCCTATTTATATATATGAACAATCAATTTAAGAATATTGTATGTATTATAAACATTGAAGTAACTATGTATTTGACCAAAATTCATCAGCAAGCTGGCTGTCTAGTGCGGTGAATGTTTATCAACCAATGGAATATTACATTTTATTCTTTTCAGCAAATCACTTGAATACGACGAGCTCATGGGAAATAGGAAGTTTCTGATAACACATCAAGGCAGCATAAGTCATTATGATTGGGGTTGGGTACCGTTCACTTTTGAACCGGTATCGGTACCGGTACCTGGAATTCGGTACCGGTACCCAACGGTACCTTTTTTCGGTACTTTACTCTCTGTGTAATAACAAAAACATTTATTTCAGTGAAAAAATAATTCCAAAACTCTTAATTTCAACATTTTGAACAATAGGGCCCTACAATTTTTAAAAAAAAATTTTTTCTTCCAGAAATTCTTGTGTGTTTTATTTTTTCTGATAATCAAATGAAGGTTGAAACATTTATTTTTAATCAAATGAAAATGAAACCCTTTTATTTTTGTTAAAATTAATACATGGTAGAAAACTTGTGTGAATATTCCTTTAAAAAAGTTTTAATAATAATTGTATTTTTTCTACAATTAAGTGGATAATGTAGTGGTAATAATTATTTTTTATCATTTAATTGTTTTATTTAAATTTGACAGTAAATAGTAATATATTTCTGTTACATGTTAAACCACACTTTTATTTTGACAAGTTGCCATGAAGTTTCTGTGTGTATACAGTATGATATGATGCTAGTTTTCTCAAATGAAACAGTAAAATTCTCATGAAGTGGCTCTCACAGCCTGTAAGTTCATGTGTTCATGTAGCGCAGAGACCGAAAATCACCGCGAGTTCACGCGTGCTTCAGTATTTGTGTAAATTAGTAAACAAAACCACGTCTCCATCATTCATACATACGGAGGCTAACGGAACATGCAAGATTCATATTTAAACCGTCTTTTTGCGTTTTAATATTCACATACACTAGTTCATATCACGATTCGAATTAAGTGACAGACCTTTTATTCATCCAAAAATTGACGAATTCCGCGGCATTCCGCGCTATAGAGTAAATTCAGTTTTAATGAATGGACTCAGCCATCCTTTCCGTGTTTTCGCGGAAACCATATGACCCTAGAAATGTAAGCACACTTCAGAACATTTCGGTTTGCCCTGTGTGTTGTGTTTTAAAGAGTTGCAGGGACATCATGTCACAGGGTCTCTCTCACTATCTCTCTCTCTCGTATGCGCCCAAATGCGTTCTCAGGTACCGAAATTTGGTACCGAATGATTTAATGTGAATCGGTACTCGGTAGTACCGACGCAATTCGGTATATACCCTTAAAAGTACCGACTTCGGTACCCAACCCTAATTATGATGCAATAGTTTTGAAGTAACCAGAAAGAGAAGCGCTCTCGCTCAGCACAGTGGAGTCCATTGTTTTGTTAACTTTGTGGTTTTTTATTTTGAGTTGTTTGGGATGCAGTGACACACGGCCTTCTCACAATATATTGCTTAACAGATCTATCACTTTTGCCTCTCAGAAATGTTCACGCAATTGTGCTGCACGTATCAGAATTTCCGTGTTCGGGTGCGGTTAGTGTTCACACTACATGTGTACCAACTGAACCGTGCTCTGGCCTATCTCTTTCAACCGAGCCAGGGACGGCTAAACGAACAGTTAGTGAGTTAGTGAGTAGTGAGTGGTCGCACTACTCAAACTAACCAGGCTTTGGGGGTCAAACACACTCGGGCATGGTTCAGATCGCCTAGTGTGAGTACACCCTGAGACTTTATCTGCAGCCAGCACTAATTCAGACAGAAAATTAGCAAATTCTTTGGTAAAGTCTGTATGGTGCCCTGGTGGCCTGTATACAGTAGCCAGCACAAACATCACAGGGGATTTATCATTACAACTTATTACACTAGATAATGTTACATAAAGTGCCATTACTTCAAACTAATTAGTTTTTTTTTAAAACAGACCTCTAAGAAATTCTGAAAATATTGCTATAAATTGTAGCAACACCTCCCCCTTTACCTTTTGGACGTGGCTCATGTTTATAACAGTAATCTTGGGGGGTAGACTCGTTTAAAGTAATGTAATCATCTGGTTTTAGCCAGGTTTCTGTCAAACAGAGCACATTTAGGTTATGATCTGTGATCATATTTACAAAAAGCGCTTTTGTAGAAAGAGATCTAATATTCATTAAGCCAAGTTTTATCTTTTGTTTATCTGTATTATATCTGTTTTTTATTTATTGAACATAAATTAAATTGTCACCCTTAAATTGTTTTGGATGTTTTTTGTATGTGCTAGTTCGGGGAACAGACAGTCTCTATAGTGTGATATCTAGGTGAAAGAGTCTCTATGTGCTGAGAATTAGCTGACTTCTGTGACGTGAGGCGGCTAGCAGACGGTCGGTTTAGCCAGTCTTCCTGACCTGGGCCCCAGTTAGTCAAGTCCGAACTCTAAGACTATGTGCCATATTTCTAGAAAGAAGAGCAGCACCACCCCTGGAGGGATGAAGACCATCTCTTTTCAACAGGTCAGGTCTGCCTCAAAAACTCGTCCAATTGTCTATGAAACCTATGTTATTCTGCGGGCGGGTCAGTGACAAAAAGGGGTTGGCAAGATGAGAAATTCAAAAATATTTTAAAAACTTGTTTTTAAAGCATGCATCAGGTATTTTAAAATCTACATAGTGTGTTTATGTTGATTTTATGTAATTAAAAATGACATTTCTACTATTTTTTTTTTTTTTACAAAAGTTAAGACAATGTACATGAAAATGTCAAATGGTGTAACCACCAAAGAATGAGAAATATTAAATATTTTATCCACCTAAATGTCATGTAAGCTTACTCATAGAAATAAATACATCATTTTAAAATGTCACACGAAAATAGATTTTATTAGAGTTATCTCTAAATGTAAATTTTAATGCATTTTTGCAATATTTGGTGGGACATATGCTGAAAACACCTGTGTTTTCTAAATAATCTTTGACAAATTATGTAAAAAATGTTAAAACATTATTATACTAAACTAGATGATTAAATTTTATTCCACATTAATTTTCCTGTATATAATTATATTTTTATGAAAAATACTGGTTACGCCAATTGACAAAAACCAGTTACACCACCTGACCATGTTGCTTCTACAGCCAAAGGCCATTGTTTGTTGAAGAAATTGACACTGAAAATCAAGCATGACTGTCAACAAGTTCAGCTGAAATGAATAGCAGTGGGGAGAGAACGCAGCCCTGAGGAGCTCCAGTGCTGATGGTGCGGGTGTTGGATGTGAGTTTTCCCAGCCTCACTAGCTGCTGTCTGTCTGTCAGAAAGCTGGTGATCCACTGACAGATGGAGGTGGGTACAGAGAGCTGTGTCAGTTTATTCTGAAGGGTGTCCGGGATGATGGTGTTGAAAGCGGAGCTGAAGTCCACAAACAGGATCCTTGCATAAGTCCCTGGTTTGTCCAGATGTTGGAGGATGTAGTGCAATCCCATGTTGACTGCATCATCCACAGACCTGTTTGCTCGGTAAGCAAACTGCAGGGGGTCCAGCAATGTCCTTCAGGTGGGCCAACACGAGCCTCTCAAATGACTTCATCACCACAGACATTAAAGCAACAGGTCTGTAGTCATTTAGTCCTGTAATTTTTGGTTTCTTGGGTACAGGGATGATGGCGGACCGTTTGAAGCAGGAGGGGACTTCACACAGCTCCAGTGATCTGTTGAAGATCAATGTGAAGATGTGAAGATCAATGTGAACTGTGATGATAGCTGGACAGCACAGGCTTTGAGGCAGGCTGGAGAGACACCGTCTGGGCCTTTGGCTTTCCTTATCTTCTGTCTCCTGAAGACTTTGCTTACATCATCTTCACAGATCTTGAGTACAGGCTGAGAAACAGTAGGGGGGAGGGAGGGTGAGGGTGTTGATGGCTGTGCTGTGAGACGGTCAGAGCGGGTGTGGGGTATCAGACCAGGCTTTTGTTTTTCAAACCTGCAGTAAAACTCGTTCAGGTCTTCAGCCAGTTGTTGGTTGGCCTCGGTGCTGGGGGATGGGGTCTTGTAGCTGGTGATGGCTTTCAGGCCTTTCCACGCTGATGTAAGGTCATTGCTTGAAAGCTGTTTTTTAGTTTTCCAGAGTAGTTTTTCTTTGCCACACTTATCTCCTTGTTCAGTGTGTATTTGGGCTGTTTGTACAAGGCTTTGTCCCCACTCCTGTAGGCGTCCTCTTTGGCCTGGCGAAGCTGTTTGAGTTTTGTACTGAACCAAGGTTTGTCGTTGTTAAATGTTAAATAAGTCCTGGTGGATACACACATGTCCTCACAGAAACTGATGATTATTAGATCGTTTATGTATATATTACATTATATTATATGATACTATATGTGACCCAGGACTACAAAACCAGTCATAAGGGTCAATTATTTTAAAATTGAGATTTATGTATCATAAATAAGCTGAATAAATAAGCTTTCCACTGATGTATGGTTTGTTAGGATAGGACAATATTTGGTATATTTCCGAGATACAACTATTTGAAAATCTGGAATCTGAGGGTGCAAAAATATCAAAATACTGAGAAAATCTCCTTTAAAGTTGTCCAAATTAAGTTCTTGGCAATGTATATTACTAATCAAAAATTAAGTTTATATATTTACAGTAGGAAATTTACAAACTATCGTCATGGAACATGATCTTTACTTAATATCATAATGATTTTGGCATTAAAGAAAAATCGATCATTTTGACCCATACCATGTATTTTTGGCTATTGCTACAAATATACCTGTGCTACTTAAGACTGCTTTTGTGTTCCAGGGTCACATATATTGCTTATTGCTTAGTTCACCCAAAAATGAAAATTACCCTATGACCCCCCCCCCCCCCACCTTTAAGCCATCCTAGGAGTATATGACTTTCTTCTTTCAAATGAATACAATTGGAGTGACATTGAAAGTGAATGGGTGATATTCAGTAGTCCAATAAACTGCATCCATCCATCATAAAAAAGTGCTCCAGGGGGTTAATAAAGGCCTCCTGAAGCGAATCAATGCACTTTTGTAAGAAAAATATCCATATTTAAAACTTTATAAACCATAATCTCTAGCTTCTGCTATCTGTCATACTTGCGTTCACGAGAGAGTGGCGTTCCAGCAGATGATGTTGGACGTAGACGTAGCGTAAGCACTGGTGACAATATCCTAGCCTCACGAGAACCAAGTTTTGTTTACACCAAAGGAAAACCAATCTCCTTTTGGCTTATATCAAAATCCTTCAACATTATTCTTTATAAATCCTTGTTTTGTACTTCTAATTCGTGACCGGTGTTTTGTTCCGCTCTCTCCTCTATGATTCCGTGTTCGTCAATTCTCACCGGAGCTTATGCTATGCCTACGTCCTACATCATCTGCTTGAATGCCACTCTTGTGAATGTGCATACGACAGTTACCAGAAGCTACAGATTAAGGTTTATAAAGTTTTAAATATGGATATTTTGCTTACAAAAGTGCATTGATTTGCTTCAGGAGGCGTTTATTAACCCCCAGAGCCATCTGGAGCACTTTTCTATAATGGATGGACACAGTTCATTGGACTTCTATTGGACTATTGAATATTACCCATTCACTGCCATTATAATGCTTGGAAGAGCCAGGACATTTATTTTTTTTAATATAACGCTGATTGTATTCGTCTGAAAGAATTAAGTTATATGCACCTTGGATGGCTTGAAGGTGAGTAAATCAGGTAATAATTTTCACTCTTGGGTGAACTATCCCTTTAAAATTTTAAGTGAATAGAACAGAAATATGCATTAAAGCTAAACATTTCAAAAACACTAATGTTGTGCAATATAATTATTTATTTATTGACTTACAGAGCTTTAATAATAAAGTTGTAGACACAGAAACACTTTCTCAAAAAATATAACATTAAACACTTGAAAATAGTTTCTAATAGTAGGTTAGTTTTTATTACATCTTTAATCAGCATCATAAACTAGTGATATTTGACTAAATTGGCCCCTAACAGAAAGGCTTGTAATAGGGCTGATCCGAATACCATTTTTTGAGCTTCGAAGCTTCAGTAGTAATCAACACCGAATATTCGAAGCTTCAGAGGGAGGGGCTGAACATATTCTTCTCTCTAATAAAGGCAGGAATCTCTGTGTGTCTGTCTATTTTCGTTTTTATTATGTCGAGAACATATGTGTTGCTGCAGACCCAAGGGAGTGCAGTGTCGCATTTTGGTGCAATATGGACATGCGACACGTTCAGAATTAATAAACTTTTAAAAAACTACAGAACAGCGCGAGCTGGAAGCGGCGCACCTCACGCGGGCAGGGCTTATATGCTCCGAGAACGGACACTGCACTAGTGATACAAAACACACAGGTCTGTTAAGAGCAATACTTTTACAAAGTGTTACTTTTACTTTTTACAAAGGTAGCCTAACATTTTTTAACAAACAAATCACTCCCAAATCAGAAATTAGCAGCACAGTAATTACTGACACCGTAAAGGGTAGGCTGTTTAAATAAAAGAAGAACGAAAAATAAATGAACGAAGTTCAACGAACTGTAGCCTAATAAATAAAGAACATGGTAGCATACTTTCAATAACAGCATCACACATTTTTATTAACGAACAGTTTAAATAAAATTAAAAGAATTCTTTTATACAGAATAAAACAAACCGTAATAGGCTAAATAGAACAAGGTAATGCTAAACTTAGGCTGGCTAGACAGCTCACATTTCAATAAACAAACTATTTCTTTACAAAGTCAAACTTTCAAATAAATCACAATCAGGTTACATGTGAAGCTACCTACTTAGTCTACCTACACTCTTTTCATGTTGTGTGCGAGGAAGTTGAGTTTGTCCACATTTTCAGGTAAAAGGGAACTTCGGGTCTTATTTACGACATAGCCAGCTTTTGAGAAAATGCGCTCTGACGGAGTTGAAGTTGCCGGAACGCAAAGGAGGTGTTTGGCTGCAAATGCCAGTTTAGGGTAGCGGTCACTGTTTTGCTTCCACCATGCAAGTGGGCCTGACTGTACTTTAGTAGTGTCTCTCAAATATTGCTCCATCTCTTTCTTTGCGCTGTCACCGTGTTGTTCCTCCTCTCGTCATCGGACTCAGACTGCATCAGCATTGAAATCTCCTGCTGTTTTTTTTTTGGAGGGGGGTGATGGCGCGGCAGTCTCCTCTTCTCCATGGCTTGCTGACAGCTCTTCCACCTCCCGAACGATCTGTTGCTGTTGCAGATGTTCAGCCAGGCGGACAACCTTAAAATCAAATAGCATTTTCTTAGTCAAATCTATGCGTTGTGCACAAGATAAAGTAGTATGGCAAAATCATAGTAAATTACATTTAAATTATTTACTAATTTAATATAAAATATCAGTCTAACCTCAATGTAGACCAGGTCCTTTTTCTCTTTCTCAAGGAATTTCAGGTGCTTGAATCGCTGGTCAAGTGCTGAAGAAAGAAGGTAGATGCTGCTGGGTTCCAAACTTAACAGTTGCCATCTGCTGTCGATCTCCGTGACGAGGGTCTTCTTCATTTCTCTGATGGCAGGGCTGTCATCCTCCTCCGGTGACAGGTGGCGTTTCTTCAGGTTGAAGAGCATTGGCACTGTTGCAGACAACGACAAGTTTTCCTCCTGTGATAGTAGTTCTGTGAGTGTGATTAGGGGCCCCAGTACTTCTGCTGTCTCCTGTGCCAGTTTCCACTGGTCTGCTGTCAAGTCAAGGGTGCGATCTCCTTTCTTCGTGATGCTGGGATCTGACAAAACAGCTGTCACTGACCATCGTTGCTCCACCAGTCGGCTAAGCATTTCATACGTAGAGTTCCAACGAGTAGCAACATCTTGAATGAGTTTGTGCTGTACAACGTTCTGCTGTGATTGTTTCTCTTTCAAAGCAGCTGTAGCCTTTGCACTTTTTTTGAAATGTCCCACGATATTCCTGGCAGCCGAAACTGTGCGACGTAGTCGATCCTGTTTTAGAGCTGTATTTATGCACAGCTGTAGGGTGTGTCCTGAGCAGCAGACCCCTTGAACGTTGCCCCATTTCTCCGGTTCTTTCTTCAGCATATCGGTGCACAGCTTCATATTGCTGGCATTGTCGTGAACAACGGCTACTCGCTTATAATTTGGAATGGCGAACGCATCTGTCGTGTCTCCAAGCTGTTGCGCAATGTTGACTCCCGTATGGCTCAACTCAAATGCTTTGGTTTCCAAAACGAAGGCAGAGAGTTCCCACTCCTGAGTTATAAAGTGACAGGTGACAGCCATATACGCCTCCATACTCACCGAGGTCCAAATGTCCGTTGTGAAACTTAAGGCCATTGAGTTTCCAACGAGAGCAGAAATTTGGCCTCGCAGATCGCTGTACTTCAGAGACAGGGCGTTTGAAATACTGGAGCGGTTTGGGACAGTGTAGTCGGGCTCCATCTTCTTAATTAATTTTCTGAAGCCTTCGCCTTCAACTAAATTAATGGGTCTCATATCCATAGCGATGAACTCCACTATGGCATCTGTTATCTCTCTCTTTCTTTTCTCCGTTATCGGTTTTCGGAATTGTAGGATCTGCTGTGTAGTTTTAGGTGTGGTTGAGCATGTTGATGTTGATGGCTGCGATACCTGGGGATGTACCTATAGACAGATTTTATTAGGCTGGGCTACTGTACGCTTTTTTATGACTGCCGTATTCGCAAGTATTTTCCAAGCAAACTAAGTGCACGTTTTTAGCACAAAATTACTGATTAACATGGTGGATAAAATCAGCTCATTTTTTTACACCAACAGTATAGATTTGTGCACTACAAATCATCTTACACTGTTCCCCAGCCAGCTGCTTGACTCACAATGTTTCTCTTTGCACATGTACAGTATTTGTGAAGCATTTGTACAGTTTGTATAGTTTGTATTTTTTAGTTTATGTATAGGTAACCATTTATATATAGTATATTTATAGTCAAAATCTTCAGTAGGTTAGTTGTGTATAGGTTTATACTGTTTTAGTTCACTGTTGTATGTCTGTATTTATGTAGCACCGTGGTCCTCTGAGGCACGAAATTTCGTTCCACTGTATGTCCCCACATGTAGCGGAATGACAATAAAGCTCAACTTGACTTGACTTGACTTGATAGGCTACTATAGGCTTATTACTTACAGAACTTAGGTGATTTTTTAAACTTGATGTGCTGTTGTGGTAAGCCAGTTTTAAATCACATATTTGGCACACTGCCTTTGTCTTGTCCTCGCTCAATTTAAAGTGCTCCCACACAGCTGAGGTCTTCGGCATTTTTGTCTTCTGTTTCAGATGAACTGAATCATGACGTTCATGACGTTCACTCATGGGCGATTCATATTCAAGCGCGAATGAGAACCGTTTTGCGGGGGATGCCAGGTGTTCGAGAAAAAAAAAAAAAAAAAAAAAAAGAATATTCGAATCTCAAAATTGAAAATCGAATGCCAACCCACCAAACGAATATTCGAATAATCGAATATTCTGGTCCAGCCCTAGCTTGTAATAGGAGTCAAATGGTGTAACCGGTTACACCACTTGACATTTCCATTTAAAATCAAATTTGACAGGGATTGTCATGGAAACCTATGTAAGTACATGACCTTGGTGGGAATATTTCAAATGTAATTTTTAAAAGTTAATACTCATTTTTATAATAATGATGAATTGTCAAATGGTATGACCTCAGGAATACACTGATATGTATACCTAAGAATACCTGACCATACCCTAAAAATGTCAAATTATCTTACATTTTAAAGAGAGTTACTAACATTTGCAAGCAGCAGTTAGTATCACCAGAGGTCCTTCTCTGTGATATAACTTCCTGTCACATGATCTTGCAAAATATTAACAAAATGGCTCCTTGAATGGTGGTTACACCGCCTCGACACTCAAGGAATTTGACTTGACTCCCATAATTCCCCAAATTAATTATAATATTCAGAACAATGATGCTCCATTTACTTTTATTTACTATTAAATAGTACTAATGTAAGATTATGCCAAACTAGCTGATCTGGTGTTTTATTGAGAATTTCACCTTTTTTAAACAAGATCAATTATTTGATACAAAGTTTTTACGGTTACACCTCTTAGACATTTTTGCTATCTTCCCCCAAATATTCCCTCAAAATGAATTAAACCAAGAAATTTTAGATTTGGTCCACAAAAAAGAGAATGTATGCAATTAATTCGCACATTTATTTTGAAATTTTAACCCTTTTAAATTTAATTAAACCATATGGACACAAAAAAGTAGCGTCACATCATTGACCCGGGCACCACTTAGACATCCAGCCATTGAGTGACGACAGTTTGCTATGCATCTTGTCACCCCGGTAAGCAGGGAGGGGGCCAGAGCATATTACAGTGTCTGACATTGTACTTGCAAGTTCACACACCTCTTTAATGTTATTTTTAGTGATCTCCGACTAGCAAAGTCGAACAACAGTGACGTGAATAATAATCTTACTGAATTTATGTTTAGCAAGCACTTTTAAATTTGAGAAGATGTCAGGAGCTCTGGCTCCCGGTAAACATTGGACTTGATTCAATGTTGACAACATTGAAGTGATTTCCCTGCATTTTTTGAACACTGACCATTTGCAAATGTGATATTTATTTACAACAATTCAGTAATAAGAAGTTAATATTGTCTGATTTTGCAAAATTGTGTGAATGAAAATATTACTTATAAAGCCACAGAAGAACTGTTGTGCATCTCCTAACAAAACACAACAGGTGTTTGACTTGAAGCTGCACTGCACAAACTGTTCTGTGTGACATTCCAAGCACTGTGAGAGCAATTAGAGAGTATTTTTGAAATGTTTGTTTATAAACATGTTTGTAAATGTTGTAATAAATTGTGCTGTTTTGCTGTTTTGTTAAAGCAGTGTTGCTGTTGTAAAGTTAGCTACCTACAGTTGTGTTGATGGGTTTTAAAGCAGGTTTTTTTTTTTCTTAGTCTGTATGAATGGCTAAATTATTATTATTTTGTTAACTCGTTTCATTTCTATGTGTTTAACATTCTAAAAGCTCTTTATTCCAAAGATATACTACAAGCTAGTCAGTGTATTCAGTAGGTGTAATGTTTTATAAGTTGCTTCAGAGGCATAAGGTATTGCAACAATAATAAAACAGTGCATTGACATAAAAAGGAAATGTACTTTTGGTACTTAAATACTTTTAAAAGCAAGTACTTCTGTACTTTTACTTAAGTAAAAATCTGCCTTTACAACTTTCACTTGTAATGGAGTAATGTTTGACCAGCAGTATCTGTACTTTCACTCAAATAATGGAATTGAGTACTTTGTCCACCTCTGCCAATAACTAGAGCACTTTCATCAGGTTTCTCAGTGGGTGCGTCACTGAGTGGGGAGAACCTGTTTGATGTTTTGATCGGAACGGAAGAGCGGACTATGCCACCTCACAGTCACCCT